>CAUYUJ010007480.1:225700-260700 GCA_963575745.1 Prorocentrum cordatum | reverse complement strand
TGGCATCGCTCCACGTTCGCACACGGACTGGGCCCTCCAGCTGGCGCTGGATGAGTTCGACATCTGACGAGGACAGGTGTTAGATCGCAAATCCAGGGGATGGCCTCCCAGGCTCAGTCGTCGCAGTTTTGTGGGTCCGAGCGCGTCCCGTCGGCTTGCCCTGGGGTAGGAGCTGGCGCGGGCGTGCCGGGCGTTTGATCGCAAATCCCGTTGTCGTGTTCGGGTTTGCGTCTAACGACGTTTTCGTCGGAGCCTTGGAATCCTTACATTCCTGAGGGTGGCCTTCCAGGTTCTGCGTTGCAGTTTTACAGACCAGAGTTGTTGGGAGGTCAGTCGTATGATAATGTGGGAGTCGTGCAGAGAGCTGCGAGAGCCACTACCATGCGGAGTGATGTGGGCACCGTGCAGTATTTATTGACAGCAGCTACGCGTCCGCTGGCACAGTCGAGGTCGGCGCTCCAGAGTACGAGTTCAGGTTCCCACAAGGCCAGGACGCCATCGCAGATGTTAGGAAGGAGGATTGCCTCGCTGGCGAAGGCTTCCAGGTCGGGTGAAGCAGGGGGTTTCGTGAAGCCTGGCGCTCAGGTGGCCGCCCGTGCTGCCGCTGCTGTCCCCCTCTCCTCCTCCCCCTCCTCGTCCGAGGCATCCCTCGTCCTCCTCTTTCGCCACGGGGCTTATTGGCCTATGCCAGCGATTCTGATCCTCTGTATGTTTTTTTGTTCGCCTCGGGCCTCGGGTGCCCTCTCCGTGTCTGTAGCGTTTCGCTCGATGTTGGTTCACTGTGAACTGTGGTTGAGCAATGACAAATTGGGGCTCCCACCTGTCGCGGGGGGGCGTCGTTTAGACGCATTTTCTTGCGCACGATAAGTCGCACATCGCTGAATCGTATGTTGAGTACTGCTGTGTGGTCTGGGAGACATTCAGCCCGATATCGCTCCGCCGCCGCGCCACCTTCTTCTACGCACGCGCCTCCAATTTTCCGATTGCGCATTCGATGGTGGGGTCTTATGTGGAGCCCTAGGTCGGCGATGCCATGCGCCCGCAGATAGAGAAAAAAACCAACGCAATGGGAAGGGATGAGGGGGAGGGAGGATGTCAGTTGTAGCACGAGCGCACATGGCTTGTCCGTCCCCCTGTTCTTCCTTCCCTCCCTCCTTCCCTCCTTCTTTCCCTCCTTATCCTCATCCTCCCTCCGCCTCCCCCTTTTTCTGCGTTTCTCCCTGACGGACGCGAAAGACTTCCCATTTGCGGCCGCGCCTGGGTCACCCACAGAGGGATGCGAGCTGTGGGTTGTCACAGCCCCTCTCTACAGGATTGGCTTTTGGCGGCGGTGGGCGTCGACCGATGATGGTTTTCTGCGGCTTGGGGGCGCTGGCATCTTACACCCGCATAGCTTCAGAGACGTCCGAGCCCCGCACCCGGCGCAGCATGCGCCGCGCGCGTTGGTAGCTCGCCAGACCTAACCGCTGCGAGGTGTCAGTTGCAGCCCCGTGTCTGAGGAGGGAGACTCGCGCCGAAGATGTGGCCGCGCCTGGGGTTTCGTGGGCAGGGCCACGGAACTGCCAATTGCTGGCCCCCCTCCCCTTTTTCGGGGAGGCGGGGCAGCGCGGGGGCGCGAGGAAACGGGCAACCTGGTGGGCCGGGACTTGCGCATCTCGCGGAAGCTCCCGCGGGTGCTTGAGGAGGGGGAGGAAGAGAATGAGCGATGGGGAGGCGAGGTCGACACAAACGAAATGGGTACGGAAAGAATGGGGACACAGAGCGACAACATGTCTTGCCAATGTTGAACAAGACTCGTTGTCGGAGCCGCCGCGGGCGATGTCCATTTGACCATTTGACAAGGACAGCCGCCTTCACAACGACTACATTTGTTATTCGATATCGTACCCATGTTTCCCGCATCCAGGTTGGGTGTTCATAGAGCAGGGGCAGGAGGGAGGAGGAGGAGAAGGAGGAGGAGGAGGAGGAGGACGCGGAGGGGGACGGGGAGGAGGTGGAGGAGGAGGAGGAGGAGGAGGGAGGAGGAAGGGAAAGAGGACGAGGAGGACGAGGAGGAGAAATGGTATGGTATGGTATTATGGTATGGTATGGCGGTGGCCTAAAGCCAGTAGGGGGAGGAGGGGGAGGGAGGAGGAGGAGGAGAAAAAGAAGGAGAAAAAGAAGAAGGAGAAGAAGGAGAGAAGGAGAAGAAGGAGAAGGAGAGAAGGAGGAGGAGAGGGAGGAGAAGGCGAGGAGGAGGAGGAGGAGGAGGAGGAGGAGGAGAAGGGAGGAGGGAGAGGAGGAGGAGGGACGAGGAGGAGGAGGAGGAGGAGGAGGAAGAGGAGGAGGGGAGGAGGGGGGGAGGGGGAGGAGGAGGAGGAGGAGGAGGAGGAGGAGGAGGAGGAGGAGGAAAAGGAAAGGAGGAGGAGGAGAGGAGGAGGAGGAGGACGAGGAGGAGGAGGGAGGAGGAGGAAGCGGATGAGGAGGGGGAGAGCTTGGGGAGGGGGGGGTGGGGGGGCTTCCCCCCGTGCTGCCATCGGGGGGCGCACGGTCCAGGCGCTTCGTCCTCGGGCTGCGGGGCGCGAGGGCGCGACGGAGGACGCGGGCGCGCCGCGCCCCTTCCCCCCCTGCCTTTTTGTTGCGTGGGCGCACGCGTCCCAACAAGTTCCTCTTCCTCCTCCTCCTCCTCCTCCTCCTCCTCCTCCTCCTCCTCCTCCTCCTCCTCCTCCTCACCACCACCATCCTCAACATCCCCATCATCAACATCATCATCATCCTCATCATCCTCAGCAACATCCTCATCATCATCATCATCATCATCATCATCATCATCATCATCCATTTTGGCTCAAGAACTGTTGAGGACCTGTCCACCCTACTCGCGCGCATAACCGAGTAACTGTAACCTTTTACCCCGCGTCTGTTCCACAGCCAGCCCAGTCTCATTTTGTCACTGTACTGGAAAGAGATCTGTCAGGTGCATTGGGATCTGAAGGTTCGGCAGCATCGCCTGCCAAGCAAGCACGTCGCCAGGGAGCTGGAGACGCGATGGGGGAAGAAGAGGCCACCGACATCGAGGGCTTCGACCGTGCGGTGACCAGCCCTGTTCGCCAGGCACCGCCCCCTCCACTGCTCCACGGTCTGAACCCCGAGGCGGCATCGTTGGTGGAAGCGATCATGGCGTCGCGGAACCCCGACTTCGCAGGCATCCGCCAGGACGTGAACCTGGTATCAACAAAGCAGACCAGCATGGACTTGAAGGTAGATCTGATGGGCACTCGTATGGAAGCCATGTCGTCCAGGATCGACAAGACGGACCGTGCAGTGCAGGATCTTGCCAGCCGAACTTCGGCACCTGAGCGAGGGGGAGTGGGATCCAACGCTTCTACGGCAGGTGACATGCGAGGTACTCGTTCTGGAACTGGTGTCCATCCTGCCAACCCTTACAGTCGTGGAGCTGATTTTTTACCGAAGACGTGTCGTCAGATCATCGTGGTGGGTGGATTCCCGACGGACACGGAGAAGGTTCGTATCATCCAGAAACTAAGGGACATCGCGGCGATCAATCCGACCTTCCCGAACTGGGCTGGCCCTGACTTGGTGGAGGACCTTTACACGCCAGGCCCGTTCGCATCCACTGGTAAGATCAAGTTCCGTTCGTCTTCTAACATGTGGACCTTTCTGAAAGCATTCAAGGGACATAAGTTCGACTACAACGGCCGGCCTTTATTTCACCAGATAGACAGCACCGAGGACGAGCGCCAGATGAGCAAGAGGACGTCGGCAGCTCGCAACAACAGCATCGCGCACCTGAAGACAACCAACCGTCTGTCCGAGAACCCGACGCGCGAGGATTTGCAGCAGACCCTGCCGTGTGACTGGGACGCGGGCATCGTTCGCTACCGCTCGCAGGACGGCATGATCAGCCGCTTGTTCGAGGCCAACCGTGGGACGGGTCTCTTCGAGGTCTCTGCGCAGGCACAGGCGTCGCAGCTGAACGTTCGCTTCGCAGAGCACCTGCAGGACATCAACTTCGGCATGCGCTGAAGTGCGGGGCCAACAGCGTCCCAGGGTCGATGCTCGACATTGCGAATTATCTCGTGGAATGCACGAAGCATCGAGAATGAATCCGGATCTTTTTGCGCAGAGCTGGAGAAAGAGGAGCATTGGGATGTTCTTCTTCTGCAGGAGGCGGCGTGCTCAGACCACTTCCGTGTTGGCGCCATGGATGGCGGCCATATCCCATTGGTTTCGAGCTCCCATGAGGGGCGTTGGAGGACAGCGATCATTGCGCGTCGAACTTTCGCGGGAGATGTCGATTCGTCCTTCAAACAACGTGGAGAGGCTATGTCCGTGGGGCTTCGGTGGGGTTCTCAGATTATCCTCCTCATCTGCGCTCATCTAACCTCCTTACCATAACGTAGCGGAGTACAATACGAGTATTGATTGCGTTCACGAATTAATTGCAGAAAGCTCGTGCGACTACTTAGTGATTGGAGTGGGCGCCCAGGCCACTGTGGGCAATAGGCATGCTGCTCCGTGGGTTGGCCCCAATACTACTACTCGTCGTGACCTCGTCGCTCCTCATTTTCTGGACTTCGTTAAGTCTCACGACCTCGCTCTCCTCAACACCCTGGATTCTGCCCCCTCCGATTGTTGGACGTGTCATTATGATTATAAGATGGGGTTTGCTCCTCAGCAGATCGATTGCGCGGGGGGTTCTCGAGACTTGCCGGGTAGGCAAATCAAGTTTGAAGTAACGTGACCTGCTTCGGCGGCGACCGAGTCAGACCACAGGCCGATCTGCATCACGCTGCAGGATTTCAAGACTTCGCTGCCTGCTCGGTCATTTCGGTCGGCACGATCGTCGCTAGGCCGGCAGGTGCAGGACTCAGAGTATCCGCACAAGATCTGCGACGAACTGGAGCTACCACTTTTTCCTGGGCAAGAGTTCGAACCCACTCTGGATCCTTGGGCCTGGCATATCTGGACCGATGGAAGTTTTACCAAGGGAAGAAGACTGCCGAAACGGGTGGAATCTAAAGCTGTTCGGGGATTTGCGGTCTTCCCTCAGGGATGCGATGCTCCAGCTGTCAGGTCTCAGGCTCTTCTAGCAGCTTGTGGACACGTTACCGACGATCCGCAACATAGAGCTTTTCTTGGGGCAGCGCGTCGCACCAACGGCGCGGCCGAGATCACGGCGCTGATCGAACTCAGTTTCTGGCTCCTACAGCAGGGCCAACACAAGTCGGCGCTTTCGGTCCTCCCTGGATCCCGGAAAAGGTTCAGGTCCGACAAGTTTCTGATCCCATTGGGTAACACGGCCATCATTCACGTCGATGCGAAGTATGCGATTCTAGCGGCAGATGGGCACGATGCGACCGAAAGAGAACGTTCTTCTGGCCTATCTCGTTCGACATTTAGTTCAGCAAGTTCGGAGAGACTTCCGGGCCCAAATCGTCTGGGATCGCTCGCATCAGGCCGATAACGTTGGAAACGACTACGCCGATTACCTAGCCAAACAGGGAGCTCGTATAGCCTCAGAGGTACCCAAGTGGTCACGACCTACTCAGGTCGACCGGTTTCAAGCTGACTTTCTTCGATTGCTGGGCGGTGCCCAGCAACTCTGTCTTCCGATCCATGAACAGATGCAACGCCAACAGAAGAGGTTCGAGACCAGCTGTCCTGAATTTCTCGTCGGGGACCTCACGGAGTCGACCATGCCCTCGCCATTGCCCCGCGCGGGCGCGGACGGAAAAACTGCACCGACCCTGGGGGCCTTCACGAACGTGGTCTCCAGCGTTGCGCCTCGATGTGGTCGAGGCTGTCCCAGACACAAATCAGGCGCGGTAGCAGCAGATGATCCGCCCCTGGCTCGCGCTCGCGACTTGCAGCGCCATTTGCGCGCGGAGGCGGGGAGCCACATGCGCAAACACCTAGCGAAGGAGATTCACCGACTCAGAAGACAGGTCTCCAGGACGCGGTCCACGGCCAAGCTCAATGAAGCTCTCAAGACGAAAAGCTTCCCAGGACGCCCAAAAGCCCGCCCCCGCATCCCCGAACTCAGCTGGGCCCAAGACGACGTGACTTTGACGGCGACGACGACCAGACAGAAATCCAAGATGTTGACGGACTTCTTTTCGGAGCTTTTCGGGGGCCCGACCCCAGCGACCTCTTCGTCTGCCCCTGACCCCCCTGCCCCAAAACGACCGACGGCGAAAGACCCCCCGTGGATACATCATCATTGGAGTCCGTCTGCGCTCGAGGCCTTTAGACACCTAGATCGCGGGTGGGTTCAGGAGGCTTTACTCAAAATGAAGATGGGTAAGCAGGGTTCTAAGCAAGATGGGGTAGTGGTGGAGATGTTAGCGCAGTTGCCCGAACAAGCTTTCGAGTGCGTCGCCGACATGTTTAAGCGCCGTCTACTGAACTCGCGAGGCGAGCGCAATGATAACGTCTGGGGGTCTCACATGATCATTCTTTTAACGAAGAAGGGTTTCTTCACGTCGGGGAGCATCGCGGACTTGCGCCCCATCACGCTGCTGCCTGTCATTTACAAATGGTATAGCCACGCCCTACTCCTCCTCCTCAGTCCTGAACAACGGCAACATTCGAAGTATCAATTCGCATTTGGAAAAGATTTTTAAGCAGAGGAAGTTATTTTCATGTTCAAGGAATCCTTCGAGAAATGCAACGAGTGGGACCCAGAGAACCCCCTCTTCACCTTCGCGGGAGATATCCTGAAAGCTTATGACTACACGGACCGCGGTGAGGTGGCCCAAGCCGGTGTCAAACATGGGGTCCCGAAGATTTTGCTCGCTGGCTGGCTCCGAGAAGTAGGCAGAATGACAGCGACGGTTTCACTGAACGACCTTACCTGTTCGGCTCCTGTCGGCAGAACTCGTTCACTGGTGCAGGGGGGCCCTGCTGCGCCATATCTGTTCAATCTGCGGCTGGACGTCCTGATTGACCAGTTTGTCAAACGCTGCGAGAAGTATGATTGGGGTTTCCGCCGGCAGGCATCCACCGACGGGCAGGAGGATTTGTTTATCCCCATCTTGTGCTTTGCGGACAATTTCTGGATCCTGGGTAGGACCCGCAGGGAGATGAAAATTATGACGGAAAACTGGCTCCAGATCCTGCGAGACGGTGGATACGAAGTGGATTTTTCTGAGTGTGAATGGTCGAGTACGTCTTTCCCAGAGGCTTCCTGCTGGAACGCAACGGTTTCGAGTCAGGGACACGAAATCCGACGGGTTCCAAAAATCGAAGGTATCAAGATCCTGGGGGTCATGTTATCACACGACGGACGAGATGATGTAGCATTGGAGTATCGGATCTCACAAGCCTGGAAGTCTTGGTTTAAATGGCGGTCTGTATTCTGCCAGCACCACGCGCCGCTCGAGAAGCGGCTCCTTTTGTGCGACAGCGTGATCCGCAGCAGTCTCTTTTGGGGCGCGAAAGGGTGGAACCTGAGGAAAGACCAGTACGCCAAGCTGAGTGGCCTCCAAGATACCCTACACCGTCGAGTTTTTGGACCCCGAAAAGTTAGCAATGAACCCTGGGGAGATGTTATGGTCCGTACTTCTGGTAAGACAAACGACGTGAGGAACAAACTTGGGATTCCTGGGATTCTTGATTGAGATGAGTATCGTATGCAGCTGCAGTTTCGATGGGCAGGACATCTAGAGCAACTGAGCGTGAGAGACCCCGCCCGCTTAACCCCTCAGGTCCTCCATTTTCGGGGCGCCAGGTTCCTTCGAGCGCAGGAACGAGCTCTCGGTCGCGGGCGTCAAGGCCACGCGCGCAAGCTCCGTCCCTGGAGGTGGGAATCCTTTCTCTATCGTTGTCCTCACCTCCCCCAGCCCTGGAATGTGCGCGCCGAAAGCTCCGAGCATTGGCCCCACTACATGAATATAGTTGTTCCGCAGCGATTTGTTGCACACTTTCAGTTTCTTGGAGATTTTCCGTCGCCTTCAGTCTCCCAGCTCTGGTCAGGGCCGAACTCGTTTCGAGGAGCATACATCATCATCATCATCATCATCATCATCATCAGCATCATCATCATCATCATCACCATCACCCTTACAGTAGGCACACCAAGTAAAGATGTGTAAAGAACTGGCTTGCCAACCAGTGCACCACGATGGTTTTCTGATCTCCCGATGGGCCCGCAAAGTCCTGAGGCACATTAGGAAGCCCAGAGTCGACGAAGGATTTGCTCCTCGATGGCTTATAGCACGAGTTCTGAACGTGCGTGCCTGCTGTAAAGCTGGATCTGCCAGCGACTGCATACATCAAGCACTTAGCTGCGCGCATCGCGGCCCTCGATCGCCCAGTTTGCTTGGGCGCGGAGAAGTTGCTGCACCCCCAGTTGCACCAATGCTCCTTCGCACTGGCCCCTGTCCCCTCCGACGACGGGCAGTCTTCGCGGCGTTCGCCGACGGTTCGCCCCCGGAGCGGTGCAGGGCCAGGTTGCTGCAGCATCCGGCGTATTGAGCGTGATATCCAGAACGTGGTGTCCGAGCCTGGGATGTCTCCTCCCCTTCCTCTCGGGTCGGGCGAAAGGGGGGGATTGGGACAGGGGGGGTTAGGAAATTTGCTGCCCCACCGAGGGGCCCATTCCTCGATACATAGTCGCCTCCCGGCGCCGGGAGGCGCCAGGAAAATCACCTACGTGAGCTGATTCTCTAACCCCCCCTTTGCTATCCCCCCCTTTCGCCCGACCCCCTCCTCCCGTGGGCCAGTGCGCTCCTCTCCACATCCGCCCCTGGTTTTCGGGAGTCGCTTGTCCTTGCCGCGCCACCAGACGTGACGGCGGCGCGGCCTGGGCATGGCGCCCGGGCCTTTTCTCGCACTGCACGGTCGTGGAGCCTGGTATTTGCAAGGGCTGCACGGATGGTGGGCGGCTTGTCTTCTGATAGGGGGTTCCGCGTCGGCTCCGCACATGCGAACCAGCTACTTCCAGCACGTACCCGAACGGAGGGTTGCTAGCTGTTTTGAGTGTGGTTCTCGTCTTGCGCCGCGCCCGCGGGTCTTGAAAAGTTTGGTGCAGGTGCATGGGTGGAGGGCGGTACATTTTCAAAAGTGGGCCCTCGCACCTTCTCCGTGTTGTGGTCGGGGATATTAGCGCTTGGATGGTCTAGAGCAGTTTCATCGATGCCTCCTGGGCGCGATCTTGTTTTCATCCACCTTTCGCCCGCCCGCGGAGGGATGGAGGAGGAGAGAGGAGGAGGGAAGGAGGGAGGCGGCGGAGGAGGAGGAGCAGGAGGAGGAGGAGGAGGAGGAGGAGGAGGAGGGGGAGGAGGGAGGGAACGAGAGCCGTCGCGGTCTGCGAGCGCATCATGGATATTGTGGCGTGATGGCCTGCTCCAGGGCGCTGCTTCTGGATCGACGTCACCGTGCGGTCGCCCTTCGCGACCGAGCTGTGGCGCTCGCACGAGCTGCCGGGGAAGGCCGCGCTCGACGGCGAGGCGGACAGGCGGTCCCACAGCGGCGCTGCCGTGGCCCCGGTGGCGATGGAGCCCTCTGGGCGCCTCGGGCCAGCGGCGCCTCGCTGCACGAGGAGCCGGCCGACTGCAGCCGGCTGCGCCCAGGGACCGGGCGAGCGACCGCGCCGGCGAGCCCGGCGCTCCGGCCCGTCGGCGGCCGGCCGCCGTGCGCGGCTCGGCGCAGCAGCTCCTCGCGGCGCGGGGAAGCAGCACGCTCCAGACGCTCGGGGCGGCCCGCCCGACGCGCTGCCGAGCCGGCGCGGCAGCGGCGCCACGCGTCGGAGGGACTGCCTTCTGACCTCCCTCTGCTCCCTCTCTCTCTTTCTCTCTTGCTTCTTCTCCGTCATCCCGCCCTCCCAGTGCACAGACCTCGTCGCCCTCCCCTCTCCTCCGCCTCCTTCTCCTCCGCCTTCCTCCCTCCGGGAAAACCCGCGATGAGGCTTCTCCTCGTCCTCCTCATCCTCCTCCCTGTCTTCCCTGTCCGTTCGCCCTCGCCAGCGGGCGGGCGAAAGTGGGAGGAAGGGAGGAGGAGGAGGAGGAGGAGGACGAGGAGGAGGAGGAGGAGGAGGGGGAGGGGGACGAGGACGAGGACGAGGAGGAGGAGGAGGAGGAGGAGAAGGAGAAGGAGAAGGAGAAGGAGGAGGACGGAGGAGCCCCAGGGGGGGTCACAACGCAGGGTGTTCCGATTGATCTGATTCGACACCTATTCAGACCAGCCCGATTCGAGTCGATTCTGGTTTTCCGACAGTCCGATACGGGCCGATGCTTGCATGGCGTTGATGTGCATCCTGGCTCGGCCGATCCGATTCGATTCCGACTCCGTGCCGATGAGGATCGATTCGATGCACGTTCCGATCCGATCTTGCTTCCCAATTCGATGATGACTGGTCTTGGAAGAGGAGGCAACGGCAAGGAATCCAGGGGCGCAACGCGGGAGTGTTAATGGACGGGGGAGGATAAAAAGCTTGGAGGCGTGTGAAGACGAATTCGCTTCCTTCACCTAAGGTATGCTGAAAACGAGCACTCGTACCAGACACCCCTCAGACTCTGTCAGATACGTTCGGAGATGTCGGCGCCCATCGGGGACCCAGGCGCCCAGGGTCCTTTGGCTCCACCTCGCGTGCCTCCAGCCCCTTGTTCTGGCAAGCGGTCACAGAGGTGGTGGCGTTGCGCCGCCTGTCTGCGATCCCCACGTCAGGCCCGGCCTCTACCAGGAGCTCTGCGCACAGAGGTCGTGTAACAAACATGCTCGGCGCGTCGCGGGCAGCCGCGGCCACAGGCTTCATGCTGGCCAGCGGAGCAGCCCAGAGGAGCAGCGTTGCTGCTAAATGTACTGCAGCCAGTGTGGCTGTGACGCTGAACCATGTCGGGCTATGTTTGTTTGGCAGCGCCGCGAAACAGCGCGCGGCAGCTGCGCCACGAACAGCCAGAGGTGGGTCAGCAGGGGCTCAATCGCAAGAATTCCGAGCGCGGTGCCTCGGTAGGACCTCGATCGGATCCTTGTTCCAAGAGGTATCGCTTCCTAGGGTGTGCTGGCGGGCAGATTACCTTCGGGCGGCATTGGCCGCCGTGTTCCTGGCGTGCTTGCAGTGCAGCGCCCCAGGAGACGTAGCGGATATCCGCCGTGCGTGTGGAGGACAGGATGTCGGTGGCGGCGTTGCAATTCTGCCATGGTGAGGAGGTCTTCGTGTGCATTGTTGGTAGGGCGAGTGCAGCTTTCACGCCGTAGGCGCAGGCGCTACGGGGCTACTCTGGCCGCGACGCGAGAGCGCGCACGGCAGCTGCGCTGCGGGCAGACCTCCACGTGCAGTGCGTACCACCTCGCCGATGTGAACTTGTCCGCTGCGGCACTAAGTCACGTCAGCGGTTCGGGGTTGCAACGCCCTGCAATTGCAGGGGTGACAGCGGTGCTTCCATGTGTGTCTTCACCGACTCTTAGCCCTCGGGTCAGTTCAACCCCTGCCGCGACACTCCAAGCAAAAGCTGTATGGCGTTCCTGCTTCGCTCTCGCCATCCTTCCCCTCATCACCTCCCTGCCTCCATTCATATCGTCATGAATATGTGTCCTCTCCCCGCCACTTCGAAACAGTTCCGCCTCCAGCATTTCTGCGTCCTTTGCCTCCGCCGTCTTCTCCTCCTCTTCCTCCTCCTCCTCCTCATCCTTCCTCCTCATTCCTCAGCTTCCCTCTTACCTCTCTTCATCCCCTTCCCCTGCCCTCATCCATATCCCCCTCGTCCGCCCTCACACGCAGTGCTCTCGTCAGGAGATTACGGCGGGAACCACGCGTACGGCTGCGGCCTCGATTGGGGCAGCGCGCGCGAGTGGGATGGCAGGCCTTGGGGCCGACTTCTATCAGAGGATAGATGATCACAATGGTAGTAACACATCGTATTGCGATGGTCTTGTGATACACAACGCTTCACGAAAACACGGCCGGACAAGAGAGGCCTCACCGGCCATTGCAGATTCGCGAGTTTGCCAGCGTGGCTCCCCGGCACCGGCGCACGTGGGCTTGCGGAGAAAAGCAAAGATTTGCATTGACAGCATGCTCGTCCTATGTATAAGCCCTCGTCGTTTTCAGAATTTCCTCGACGGGGCAGGACCCGGCTTTGGGCTCATGTAAAGGCCTACTGGGCCATCGCGGAGGTCAGGCATTCCGTCTGCTTGGGGCTGTCTTGGGGCAGCATGGGGACCCTCTTGGTCCGTCTTCGAACCCTCGCCAGCGGTCTGCAGCCTCCTGGGGCCCCCTGGAGGTGTGCTGCTGCCTTCTCGGGCCGTCTTGGGTCCCTCGTGGGCCGTCTCGGCCCTTTTGTCGAGCCCTGTTGGGGCCCGTTCCTGCCGTCTTATCACGGTATGTGCGTCCTCTTGAGCCGTCTTACACGTTTGGAAGGCCGATGCGGCGAGCACGCCAAGCGTTCACAAGAAAGCACCAGGAACATCTAGTGTGCATTTGCCTCTCGGGAGGGCCGTTGGGACTTTATCTTGGGGCCCCTTTGGGCCGTTTTAGTAGCCTCTTGGGCCGTGTTCGTGCCAGTTTGACTGGTTTTGTCCTGTCTTGGGAGTTGTTCCGATGGGTTTTCGTGGGCCGTCTTGGTGCCATGCTGAGCCGTTCAGGCGGATGTCGCGATTGAATGCCATGTGCGGGGAAAAGGTCGGCAGATGTAATGTTGCCCGCTAGGCGGGTTGGGGACGGCAGTCTAGGGAAGGAGGAGGAGGAGCAGGAGGTGGAGGAGGATGAGGAGGAGTGGGGTGGATAGCAGGATAGGGGGGAGGAACAGGAGGAGGAGGAGGAGGAGGAGGATGAGGAGGAAGAAAGAGGCCGAGCTACATGCGAAGAGGAGTAGGGGGCGGAGGAGGATGGTGACAAAGAGGGTGGAGAGGAGGAGAAGGAGGAGGAGAGCACAGGGACGTAGCAGGGAGTGTGAGGACGGGCCCTCGTGGACGGCCTCAAGACCATAATATCACTAGACGAAGGGGGATGATGCTAGATGGTCATGGTGATGGTTATGATGGTGCTGATCATGATGGCGGCGACGATGACCCATACATTTGGTAGTTCCACGGCAACCCCGCACCGTGCTTGTGCAACAGAGCGGTAGGGAAGGGACGGACGAGGAGGAGGGGGAGGAGGATCAGGAGGAGAGGGAAAAAATTAAGACAATGAGGAGAAGGCCTCTTAGGGGCTCTCTTTGGGCCTCCTGTCAGACTCCTGGGAGCCTCATGGGAGCCTCCTAAGTGCCTCTTGGGAGCCTCTTGGGGCTCACACAGCGATGCTGCGCCAAGGGGAAAGATGAGCTAATGGGGGTCCCATGCTCAATTCTGGCAGACACGGAAGCCGATGTCCGAGAGCGCCTGTGTCAACGCGCATGGCGTCACAATGAAAATCTACCACGAGGGTGCCGCGGACGAGCGGTTGGGCGCTGTCCCGAAAAAGGCCGCGGACACTTGCTACCCATGGGGTGCTTGCGCCGCAGGGCTACACGACAGCCCGGCAGCACGCGGAGGAGATGCGCCCGCTCCTGCCCACTTCTGGACAGAAGGTCGTCGGCGATTGCCCGGACGTGAACTGATGGGCTCGCGACAGGCAGGTCGCACTGCAGGGTCCGGCTTGAAGAAGGAAGACTTACTTCTCAAAAGGGGCTCGGTCGTTCCTTTGGCTTGCATGCGCTCCCCTACCTTTTTGGCGGCGAGCCCCCCTGATGTTCCCTCGGACTTCGTAGACTTATTTGGAACGAAACGGGCTTCGCTCCTTATTTATCGTTCCTTCGGGCAGGCCGAATTCTGTACGGCCAGGCAGGGAAAGACTCATCTTCCGCCATCATCATGTGTTGGCCGACTGGCAAGCTGTGCGCTCGCCGTCATTCGGTCGCTGGTCCTTGCAACCCAAACCGCGCGCAGTGGCTCAAGCGCAGGCCTCGGGGCGTGAGTGGAGCAGTTTGCGAGCTGGTTCCGCAAGTACGGTTCAGTCCTCAACGAGCCCGGGCGCTTGCGGCACCGTTTCCTTGCTCTGGCGCTTCTCAAGAAACGCAATGTCGAGGCGGCGGGGGCCCCGCCGAGTGCCTTGCCCGCGCGGGGACGCCCTCGTGGCTGGCAAGACCTCTGCCAGCGACTCTTTCTCCTGACGTGGGCGTGGGGCGGTCGGTCGCCGTGCGGTGCGCGGCCAAGGTGCCGCTAGAATCAGCGCCAGCGGGTTAGCGGGGTTCGCGGCCAGACGGGCGGTTTACGTTAGAGTTCACGCACGCGGTGCCGGAGGCGACCCATCATCGGTTCCGGCCAACAGAAGGGGCGGGCAGGTTCGAGGTTTGGGGTTCCAGAAGATTTTTGTGTTTTTTTGTTCGGCCTCCGGGTGCCGTTTTCAGATCCCGGGACTGAACACTGGATCTGGGGCGAAAGACTGCACCAGATGGACCCTGGGAAGGGTTCAGGGATTGATTTTGAGCGGATTTGGCATCATCCCCCCTCCTGGTCGGTTTTCTCGGGCCCCAACCAGTTCAGACCCCCAGCCGTCTCCAAACGCAGCGCGCTCACTGAGCCATATGGCCAGTTCTGGCAGACACGGAAACCGATGTCCGAGAGCGCCGGTGTCAACGGGCGCGGCGTCACATTGAAAATCTCCCACGATGGGGACGAACGGTTCCGCGCTGCCCCGAAAGACCCCGCGAACAATTGCTACCCGGGGGTGCCAGCGTCGCTTGAACACAAGCCAGCCCGACAGCACGAGGAGTAGAGACGCCGGCGACTACCCGGATGTGAACTTCGGTGCGCGCGGCAGGGATGGATCATGCTACGGCGTGGCAGCGCAAGACCCGTTTTCCGCCAACATAAAGCACAGGCCGACTGACCAGCTGCGCGCCTGACGTCTCTCCGATTTGCACCACCAACCGCGCGCAGCGGCTCAAGCGCAGGCGTGGCTTGGTTCCGCAAGTACGCTTCTGTCCTCAACGAGATGAGGCGTTTGCGGAGCCGTGTCCTGGTATCAAGGAGCGCATTCTCAACGCGGCGAGGAACCCGCCGACGATCACCCTCCGCGCATTGGCGTCTTCAAGGTGAGCAAGGCGTCAATCGGCCCCTCTTGCTCCTGACGCGGGCGGTCGGTCGCCGTGGCGTGCGCGGCCAGACTGCCGCCAGAATCAGTACTGCCAGCGGGTTAAAACTTAGCGGGGTTCGCGACCAGCACAGTACTACATTACACCTGAGAAAACCCAATCATTGGATGATTTGAAAACTGATATTATGGATCATGAGATCGATTGTGAGGTCGATAATGAGATCGATAGTGGAATCGATAGTGAGGACGATTTAAGGTCGATCGTGAGACCGAGAGTGAAATCGATTCAATGAAATCGATAGTGAGATCGGTCGCGAGATCGCTCATGCGATCTCTAGTGAGATTGATAGTGATATCGATAGTGAGACCGATGGTGAGATCGATCGAGAAGTCGGTAATGAGATCGATGGTGAGACCGATTGATAAGAAGATCGACCAGAAACCTGGGAACCCGGGAACCTCCTCGCCGCCCTCCGAAATCACAATACCGCAATTCCGCCTGACGCTGTCCGGGCGCCCGGGCTGCCCGGGCGTCCGGGCGGCTGGGCGCCCGGGCGTCCGGGCCGCCTGGGCGTTCGGGCGCCGGGCGCTCTGGGCGTCCGGGCGGCCCGGGCGGCCCGGGCGTCCAGGCGGCAGGGCGGCTGGGCGCCGTCCGGGCATCCCGGCACCCGGGCGTCCGGGGCGCCCGAGCGGCCGCGGCGTCTGGGCGGCTGGAGGCCCGGGCGTCCGGGGCGCCCGGGCGGCCGCGGCGTCCGGGCGGCTGGGCGCCCGGGCGCCTGGGCCGCCCCGGCATTCGGGCGCCGCGCGCTCTGGGCGTCCGGGCGGCCCGGGCGGCCCGGGCGTCCGGGCGGCTGGGCGCCGTCCGGGCATCCCGGCGCCCGGGCGTCGTGGGCGCCCGGGCGGCCCGGACGTCCGGGCGGCTGGGCGCCGGGGCGCGTTGGCCGCCCGGGCATCCGGGCGCCGGGCGCTCTGGGCGCCCGGGCGGCCCGGGCGTCCGGGCGGCTGGGCGGCTGGGCGCCATCCGGGCATCCCGGCGTCCCGGGCGTCCGGCGCCCGGGCGGCCGCGGCGTCCGGGTGGCTGGGCGCCCGGGCGTCCGGGCCGCCCGGGCGTTCGGGCGCCGGGCGCTCTGCGTCCGGGCGGCCCGGGCGTCCAGGCGGCGGCGGCTGGGCGCCGTCCGGGCATCCCGGCGTCCGGGCGTCCGGGGCGCCCGGGCGGCCGCGGCGTCCGGGCGTCTGGGCGGCTGGGCGCCCGGGCGCCCGGCCGCCTGGGCGCCCGTGCGCCGGGCGCCACGGGCGCCCATGGGCCTCCCGGCGTCCGGGCGTCCAGGCGCCCGCCCGGACCCCGTCTCGCTTTGTCTTGCAATTAATGATGTTTTTGCAATGAATACAACAGTTCCACCCGCCTGCCCCCTTGACATCCCACGTGCCTTTTTTGCCCCCGCTCATCTTGGATGACAGCCAAATTTGCACCTCATGAAGAAATCGGGTCTGACTTGGAAGCCGCGATCAAAAGTCCATTGCCCGGGCGAAAAAACATACGAAGTATCTCGCGCATCAAATTGCTAACATCTCCCCGTATGTCGCGCACTGTGTTCACGCGAAGATATCCAAAGGGACAAGTTCCACACTGCCGCATTCTCAGCTTGGGTATTCCAGAAATGTCCAGTATACTGCCTCCGTCCCTCCTCCTTCATCGGGCCTTTTGATATTCCCCACAGTGGCTTCGTCTGAGTACAGAATTAAGGAAAGGTGATCGCGAGTGTGCTGCGACATTGACTTCCTGAGAAAAGGCACGAAACCAAGAACTCCCTGCGCTAACACCCATATGAGGCCGATCGGATTGATATAGTGAAACCAAACCTCGCTGCCATCTTTCATTGCCAGCGCAAAGCAATCGATAAGGTGCCCAAACGGCGTCTCCAGAGGCAAAACATCTGGTGCATGGTTGTCACAGGATGCCTCTTCTAAAATACGGGGCAACTCAGCCTTCGAAACCGTGAGGTGACTCCCTATACTTCGACTCTGAGTCTTTTCTTTGGTGACATGTGCAACAAGCCGATTTTTGAGCCGGAAACAATCGAGGTGAGGAAGGGGAGGGGGAGGGCACTTGCAAAATACCAAATCCAAGCACGCGTCAAGAAATTGTGACCGGGAGACGGCCATGTTCAAAGGATTGCTAAATTGATCGCGACACCTGCCATAACTGCGCCCTGGTGAGCCTACGCGAAATGAGCGCCCCTCAATTTCATTGGTATCCTTTCCTTCGTCATAGATTGTTTGGCCCCTTGCATGTTAAATCAAGTTAAGTCGAACCTAAATCTACAGACGGCCCATTGCATCTGTACTGTTTTTTTTTTGTTGCGCGAGCGTTTTTTTTCACATTCGCCGATCCTTTCGTATCATCAGAACACCACCCGAGCTAAACCAATTACAAATGACCTAGCAAATTGCCTATTGCTTCGTATGTGTTTGCATCTGGCGACAGAGTTGCAAATGCTTAGTTACCGAACAGCTCTTGCTGATAGGCTTCTAGTGGGCTCAAAAGACAGCATCTTGACGCCCCAGAGGGGGTCTGGGCGGGAACCAGACAGAGGATCCTGCAGATCCGGCAGCCCCAGGAACCCTTAGAAATCCTCGAGAATTTTTAGGAATCCTCAGGAATCCATTCCCAGAACACAACTCCCAGGCCACATTTTGATTGCCTGGAGCCAACTGTAGGCCACTTTGCGTTCTTCGTCTTCCCAGAACACCGTTCCTGGGCCACGTTTTGAATGCCCAGAGCCAACTGTTGGCCCCTTCGTGTTTTTCGTTTTCCCAGAACACTATTCCCAGGCCACACTTTGAATGCCCGGAGCCAGCTGTAGGCCACTTCGTGTTCTTCGTGATCCCAGAACACCATTCCCAGGCCACATTTTAAATGCCCGGAGCCAACTGCAGGCCACTTCGTGTTCTGCGTGTTCCCAAGACACCATTCCCAGGCCACATTTTGAATGCCCGGAGCCAACTGTAGGCCACTTCGTGTTCTTCGTCTTCCCAGAACACACTCCCAGGCCACATTTTGATTGCCCGGAGCCAACTATGGGCCAGTTCGTGATCTTCGTCTTCCCAGAACACCAGTACTGTGCCATATTTTGAATGCCCGAGCTGAGGCAAGCTGAGGCTCAGGCTGGCTGAGGCCGAGGCAGGCTGAGGCTGAGGCTGAGGCACGCCGAGGCAGGCTGAGGCTGAGGCTGAGGCTGAGGCAGGCTGAGGCTGAGGCAGGCTGAGGCTGAGGCTGACGCAGGCTGAGGCCGAGGCCGGCTGAAGTTGAGGCTGAGGCAGGCTGAGGCTGAGGCAGGCTGAGACTGAGGCTGCGGCAGGCTGAGGCTGAGGCTGAGGCTGATGCAGGCTGAGGCTGAGAGGCTGACGCTGAGGCTGAGGCAGGCTGAGGCTGAGGCCGAGGCAGGCTGAGGCTGAGGCTGAGGCAAGCCGAGGCAGGCTGAGGCTGAGGCTGGGCTGAGGCAAGCTGCGGCTGAGGCAGGCTGAGGCTGAGGCTGATGCAGGCTGAGGCTGAGGAGGCAGGCTGAGGCTGAGGGCTGACAGCTGAGGCTGAGGCAGCTGAGGCTTGAGGCTGATGCCCGAGGCAGGCTGAGGCCGAGGCTGAGGCAAAGCCGAGGCAGGCTGGCTGAAGCTTAAGCTTGAGGCAGGCTGAGGCTGAGGCTGAGGACAGTGCGAGGCTGAAGGCAAAGCTGCGGCTGAGGCAGGCTGAGGCTGAGGCTGAGCAGGCTAAGGCTGAGGCAGGCCTGAGGCTGAGGCTGAGGCAGGCTGAGGCTTGGAGGCTGAAGCAGAGTCTGATGCAGGCTGAGTGATGCCGAGGCAGGCTGATGCCGAGGCAATCCGAGGCGGGGAGGCGGCTGGGGCTGGAGGACTGGGCTGATGCAGGCCTGAGGCCTGAGGCTGAGACATGCTTGCTGAGGCTGAGGCAGCTGAGTCTGAGGCAGGCTGAGGCTGCAGGCCGAGCAGGTTCAGGAGTATGAGGCAGTCTGAGGCTGAGGCAGCTGAGACTTGAGCTGAGGCAGGCTGAAGCTGAGGCCTGAGGCTGATGCAGGCTTGATGCTGAGGCAGGTGATGCTGAGAGTCTAACGCTGAGGCTTGAGGCAGCTTGAGGCTGAGGCTGAGGCCGAGGCAGGCTGAGGCTGAGGCTGAGGCAAGCCGAGGCAGGCTGAGGCTGAGGCTGAAGCTGAGGCAGGCTGAGGCTGAGGCTGAGGCAGTTGCTAAGGCTGAGGCAGTTGCTGAGGCTGAGGCAGGCTGAGGCTGAGGCTGATGCAGGCTGAGGCCGAGGCAGGCTGAGGCTGAGGCAGGCTGAGGCTGAGGCTGAGGCTGAGGCAGGCTGGGGCTGAGAGGCTGACGCTGAGGCTGAGGCAGGCTGAGGCTGAGGCCGAGGCAGGCTGAGGCTGAGGCTGAGGCTGCGGCCGAGGCAGGCTGAGGCTGAGGCTGAAGCTGAGGCAGGCTGAGGCTGAGGCTGAGGCTGTGGCTGTGGCTGAGGCTGAGGCAAGCTGCGGCGGAGGCAGGCTGAGGCTGAGGCTGATGCAGGCTGAGGCTGAGGCAGGCTGAGGCTGAGGCTGAGGCAGGCTGAGGCTGAGGTTGAGGCCGAGGCAGGCTGAGGCTGAGGCCGAGGCAAGCCGAGGCAGGCTGAGGCTGAGGCTGAGGCTGATGCTGAGGCAGGCTGAGGCTGAGACAGGCTGAGGCTGAGGCTGAGGCAGGCTGAAGCTGAGGCCGAGGCAGGCGAATCCTTCGGAATCCTCAGGATTCCCTAGGAATCCTTAGGAATCCCAAGGAATCCCTAGGAATCCGGATTCCTAAGGATTCATAAGGTTTCCTAAGGATTCCTATGGACTCCTAAGGATGCCTAAGGATGCCTTAGGAATCCCTAGGAAACCTTAGGATTCGATTGGATTCCATTGGATCCTAAGGCCGTTGCCACTGCGACTTTCGTTGCGAACGCGACTGCGACTGCGAGAACAGCAGAATTCTACAACTGGATTCTCACCTGAATCTTAAGGGGGATGCTTCCAGATGTGCTTATACACATCGCTGTTAGGTTGCTTTGCCGGGATACTTTCTTCTGGTGTGTTTTATAACTTGTGTTGCTATGGTTATACGATGGGTTGTCGTAGTTATATGTAGGCATGCATGTGACTTCCAAATGTGCTACATGGAGGCACCCGCAAAGCACCACCTATAGGGTCCAGGCGTTTCCTGGGCGTGGCCCGCCGGGCGCCTGGGCGACTGGGCGCCCATGGGGGCGCCCATGGGGGCGCCCATGGGGGCTTGGGTGTCCGGGCGCCCGGGCGCCCAGGCGTACGCGTCCGGGCGCCCGGGCGTCCGGGCGTCCAGGCGGGGCGCCCTGGGCGCTTCTGGCGCCCGGGCCTGGCCCGCTGGGCGCCCGGGCGTCCGGGCGTCTGGGCGTTCCGGCGCTTGGGCGCCCAGGCGTCTGGGCGCGCTTCAGGGGCGCTTCAGGGGCGCTTCAGGCGCCCGGGCGCCCGGGCGCCCCTGGGCGCCCGGGCGTCCGGGCGTCCGGGCGTCCCGGCGCCTAGGCGCCCAGGCGTCTGGGCGTCTGGGCGCTTCAGGCGCTGGGGCGCCCGGGCGCCCCGGAGCCCGGTCGTCTGGGCGTCTGGGCGTCCGGGCGTCCGGGCGCCCCGGAGCCCGGGCGTCCGGGCGCCTGCCGGTGCTCGGGCGCGCGGGCGGTTCGCGCGTCCGGGCGTCCGGGCGCGAGCGCCCGGGGCCCTGGGCGCTCCCAGCAGCGTCCGGGCGTTTCCCGGGCGCCCAGGCGTCCGGGCGCCCGCGGGCGCGGGCGTTCCCGGTTTTCTGGCGCCCGGGCGTCTGGGCGCCCGGGCGTCCCGGCGTCCGGGCGCGGGCGCCCTGGGCGCTCCCAGCGTCCGGGCGTTTCCCGGGCGCCCGAGCGTCCGTGCGCCCGGGCGCGGCCGTTCCCGGCGCTTCTGGCGCCCGCGCGTCCGGGCGCCCGGGCGCTTAGGTGCCCAGGCGTCTGGGCGTTTCAGGCGCGCGGGCGTCTGGGCGCGCCCGGGCGCCCGGGCGCCCAGGCGCCCAGGCGTCTGGGCGGTTCGCGCGCCCAGACGTCCTCGGAGTCCGGGCGCCCCAGTGTCCGGGCGTCTGGGCGCCTGGGCGCCCGGGCGCCCGCGCGTCTGGGCGCTGCGTCCGGGCGACCGGGCGTCCGGGCGCCCGGGCGTCTGTGCGGTTCGCTCGTCCGGGCGCCCGCGGGCGTCCGCGCGCCCGGGCGCCCGGGCGTCTGGGCGTCTGGGCGTCTGGGCGTCCGGGCGTCCGGGCGCCAGGGCGCCCTGAGCGCTAGCACCCAGCGTCGGGGCGTTTCCTGGGCGTGGCCCGCCGGGCGCCCGGGCGCCCGGGCGCCCGGCCCTGGGCGCCCGGCCCCGGGCGCCCGGGCGTCCGGGCGCTTTGGCGCCGAGGGCGTTCGTGCGCCAGGGCGCTTCAGGCGCCCAGTCCGGGCGCCCAGGCGTCCAGGCGCCCGGGCGTCCGGGCGTCCGGGCGTCCGGGCGCGGGCGCCCTGGGCGGTTCTGTCGCCTGGGCCTGGCCCGCCAGGCGCCCGGGCGTCCGGGCGTCCCGGCGCCCGGGCGCCCGGGCGTCTGGGCGCCCAGCCGGGCCTTGGTAAAATTGCGCCATCCCTTCCGAAATCGGCCCGGAACCGGGATCCCGGGAACCCGGAACCGGGAACCCGGGAACCCGGGAACCAAATCGGCGGAGAAATTTCGCCAAATCTTTCAACTTCCGCTAGGACCCCTTCGGTGCAAGCACTGGTACGGGAAATACGACTGTGGGGTGCCAGTTGGGTAGGCCCGAAGGCATATGACCAACACATCTGTTCGCGCGCGTCATAATCCTTAAGGTTATGGTATGTGTTCGTTGCTTTCATCATGATCACGAGGTCGCCCTTGTCTCGACAGGGGGGACGTCGGGGGGGGGGAGAGTGGAGGCGAAGGAAAAGGGAATGCGTAAACGATTGAGAAGCGGAGCCCGGAAACGCACCCCCACAATCCTCTCCCTCGACTACCCGTTGACGCACTCGGCGGGGGGAGGGGAGGGCGGTTTCAGAAAACGCAGAACATCTCTTGGCGACAGACGGGCATTCCAACGCGCCCACGCCGCGCAGGCGCGGCGGCGGATTATGACCAGGATCGCTTGCTACCTCCTCCGTGTCTTCGCGCACGGTGTATAAGCCGTGCATGTCTGGTGGTGAGTGTTTCCACCGACCGCGCGATATGAGTTGTCTCCCTCCGCCCTGCTCCCTTCCTTCGCCTTCCTCTACATGTCCATCGTGTCCTGTCCGTTCCACAGGCTCGGTTTGTGACGCCACTTGCGCCATTGGCGGCGTGGCACAGTTTTTTTAATGATCCCCCAGCCCGCCCACAACAGTCGAGTTGGCCGCGAATGTGCACGTTTGCTTGTTTCTCTCCTGTTTCTCCTCCCCCCCTATGCCGATTGGGCAATTGGGTATTTTGCGTTACGGTATTATCCCACGGCGCGTTTTGTTGCCCGTTTTCGGCTTACGCAGGTTGGCCATTGCGTCGGTCTTGGTGTGGTTGCGCGTTTTTGTTCCGCTCCTCATTCTCGTTTTCGCCCTCCTATGCCTGCCCCGCTGTTTGCTACCATGTTTTGTTGTTCGGTTCCAAACGCGAGTTTTTGCCTCCTGCATGATTGCCCAGGCACAGGGAGTTTTAGGTCCTGCTCGACTGGCCGTGCGGTTTCCCACGAGGCGACGCCAACGCTTCTTCCTTGACCTCGCCTGGCTAGACGCGGTCGTCCAGCAGCCACGGGGCAAAGGTTGGGTGGCTAACGATGGGGTTCTTTCATGCCGCGTTCCACCCTTGCTGGCTGCGTTCTTCGCTTTACCGGCCTCTCACGTGCCTGGCCGCATGCTTCGAAGAGCAAGCTCGGGGACCTCACGCGCGCTTGCTTAAGATTTCGTTACCGATTCCCCCCAACAAATGTTGTTGCTTCGAGCGACCCGCACCGAGGCCTTCGGCGTTTATTCCCGACGGTGCGCGCGCCAACTGGAATGATGCGCGCAGGGCCCAGTGGCATTGGCCACCGCGGCGGCCGGGCCAGGTTGCAAGTTGCCGTTGTGCTAAATCAGACAGCCCCAGATTGTCGTGGGAGGAAAGCCCTTGACGAAAGAATCCGAAACAAGCCCTAGAGCGAAAAACTAACCCCAAGACACGTGGTGTGTGTGTATGGAGACCCCAAAACTTGTTCGGAGAGCATGTGCAACCTGCTGAAAGAGGAGGAAGAGGAGCAGGAGGAGGAGGAGGATGCTGTATCTTGTTGGGTTGTTTTCTGCCCCAGCGTAGGACATTGCATGATGTTATGTCATGTGTTGTGCTGGAAGGGACAGCGTGATGTCGTGACGCCGGTCACGTTAGGTACGTCGTCCAGTCGGTCGTTGTTGCGCTTGTTGGTTCCCGTGGCCAGCCTGACCTCGGCGCGCACGTCGTACTTGATTCGGTAATAGTACGGTATATGGTGCTTCAATGTTCCGTTTCATGTATGCTTCCATATTTTGGTAAGTATGTTATACCTATGCGTTCACTCCTGGCACAGCATGATTTGATGTGTCATGGTGCCTTTTTCTGCGGCACAGTGTTATGGCATGATATGTTCTGTTAGGTTGTGTAAAATTATGCTCTGTTCATTGATGCTGTTTACGCGATGCCCAGTACAGTATATAATATGTAATGAACTGCTCTGGTATGGCATGTCTTTTTAATGACGTTGTAGTCTACGATGTCGTAGTGGCTGCAGTCACGGAACAATCATGTTATGATATGATGGCTCCGTTTTGCCATGTTCACCACATGAGCCGCCTGGGAGCGTCGGGAAGCCGAAGAGGTGAGGACGCCAAAAGCCTTCAACAAAAGCCGCCGGAAAATCTATGCTTTTGGCCCTCTGGGGGGCCCTCGGCGGAGGCCTCTTGAAGGCCTCTCGGGGCGTCTTCGGGACCATTGGGGGGCCATCTGGGGGCCATTTTCAGCGTCTTGGAGCGATCGCTCGGCGACTCGGGGCCCTCGAGGACCCGTCCTGGGGCACTCGTGGGCCCAGAAAGGTCACGCCACAAGACGCGGAAAGGCCCACGAGATCTGTGCATTTGGGTTCCGGGCCCCGTGAGACTCCTCGGGAGCGCTTAGGGATTAGGCCAAAGGACCTGAGAACACGCCCAGTCGGTGCCCAGCGGCATGGTGGCGGACAGTACGTTCATTGCCGCCGTGGTAGCACAGTAATACACATCTGGTATACCATGTTCTGGCATGTCATGCTGTACTGCGTTATGCTCTGCTATGTCATGGTATGCATTGTTATGTTACGTGGTGATCGATGTTGCGTTATGGCACGCTCTGTTCGGACATGGCAGGTTTCTGTATGCTCCGCGCTGCTAATCTACATGTTTAATGATATGTCATACCGCGCTCTGCCATGGCATGCGTTGTCATGCTATGGAATGGTATGTGCTGTGGTGTGTGGTGATGTGGTCCGCCGTGGTATGTTACTGTATGGATGCTGCGACATGTTATGGCATGACATGATATGGTGTGGTATGACATGTGATGGTATGCCATGGATGATACATTGATGGCACGAAATTATGTGTGGTAGTCTGTGCTGTTCTGGATGCATCGATCTGGTAGTGCATGCGTTGCTATGATGTGTTTTGGGGTGTTATGGCATGTCCTGTTCCGACATGGTAGATCATAGTATGCCATGGTTTGCTATTGTATATTATTATGATTGGGGTATGCGACAGTATGGGTGATATATTATGTCGTTGCGGGCGGTGCTATGCTGTGGTATGGTATGCCATGCCATGTTATGTTGTGATATGGCATGTTATTGGACTGTGCTATGCTGCATTCTGAAACTTTCTACTATGGTATGCCGCGTTATGTCATGGTATGCGCTGTCATGTTATGGAATGATGGATTCCGTGATGCCACGTTGTGGCATGATTTGTTCTCTCATGTTGTGTAATGTTATACTATGGTATGTCGTGGTATGTCGTGGCGTGCCATATTATGGTACGGTATGCCGTGTGATTGTATGCTCCATTCTGTCAGGTTCTGTCGTGCTAGTCGAAGGGGCGAGGCGGTCGTCTTGGGGGTTGGGGGATGATCCGTGGACTTGGAGATCTGGCGGTCGCAGTATGCAGAGTGGGCAGGTCGCGCGAGGCGGGAGTCTCGGGGGACTCTCGGTGGGTTTGTGGATCTGGCGATTGCGATGTGCAGCGTGGGCGGGTCGGGACGTCTGTTCTTAAAATCTAGCGGCCCCAGCTTGGCAGATGGGGAACCCAGTACAGTGACGATGGCGATGACGAGCATGATGATTACGGTGGCGATGGTGACGATGATGATGGTGGTGATGATGGTGATGATGGAGGCGTTGATCGTGATGATGACGGATGTGGGAAGAGGAGGGGGGGGAGGCATTATGAAGGGAGAGCAGGGTGCGAGAACGAATTGGACGCAGAGGAAGAGGAAGACGAGAAGGAGCTGATGTTTTGTTGTTTCTTCGGGAATCGTATTTGCCACAAGTGCGTCCCAGTATTGCAGCAGCTTGCGGGAGATCGACGTTCTCAGTCTGAGTGGTTGGAGTTGGTTGACGGTGTTTTCGCCACGGATTTCCCACATGGTTGCGCGCGTCCCCAGTCTTGTCCCCGAGGCGCGCCAGCTTTTGTTTGGTGTGTGCACTGGTCTGTCCGACCCTGAAGAAGAGAAGGATCTTGATGAGGAGGGGGGGGGGGGGCGAAAAAGCAGGAGAAGAACGGCCAGGCTGCCCTGTGAGTATGATCACGTTCTGGGGAATGGAGTTTGAGGGTTGGGAGCCGGAGAGTTGGGAATTACGTGAAGAAGTGGGCATGGGCCAGCTCGAGGTGCTTACCAAGCATCCCAGTTTCGGCGAGCAGCCTTCCTACACCCATCAACAGCTCCATGAACATTGATTCACAAGTTTAGGTGGTGGCAGAGAGCAGCAGCAGGGGGAGGGTGGCAGCGAGGGCGGACAGTGGCTTCCCTACAGCCATTGTTTTCACCTGCCCTCCCCTTCCCTCTCACTCCAGAATGGGTGTCGACCCCATTGTTCCCAGAGGTGGCGGGCGAGTGGAGGATTTCGGTTATGATAATTAGTGGTTGTGTGTGCCGTGTGTGGAGACTTGTGTGCGTGGGCGGAGGAGCTGGAGGACCCTCCTAGACCTTCCCCCGACAGCTCGCAGCAGCCGCAGTTGCAAGCAAGGCTGGCCGTCTGAATTCTGACGCCGACCTGAGCCCAGTACCTAAGCTTCGGCCTGTTCGGTGACTCGGGTTTCGCTGTGGTTATGTGCCTGGAGGAGAAGAGAGGAGGAGTACGAAGAACAGATCGGTCGGGGGAGCAACAGCATCTTCAGCAGCAGCAGGTTCATCAAGAGGTGATGATAGGGAGGACCCGTAGGACGAGGAAGGGGAGGATTTGCAAGAGGAAGGGCAAGAAAAGGAGAGGGAGAAGGATGAGGAGGAAGCGGAGTAGGAGGACGAGAGGGATAGGAGAAGGAGAATATGGGCGACGTGATCACGATGTTGATGGTAATGATGATGATGATGCTGATGATGCTGATGATGATGATGGTGGTGATGGTGGTGGTGGTGATGATGATGATGGTGATGATGGTGATGATGGTGATGATGATAACGGTGATGGTGATGGTGATAGTGATGATGATGATGATGATACTGATGCTGATGATGATGGTGATGAGGATGATGATGGTGCTGATGCTGATGACGATGATGATAATGATGATGATGATGATGATGATGATGATGAAGAGGATGCTGATGACGATGGTGGTGGTGATGATGAAGCTGCTGATGCAGATGATGCTGATACTGATGATGATGATGAGGAGGAGGAGGAGGAAGAGGAGGAGGAGGAGGAGGAGGAGGGGGGAGGTCGGAGGGGTCGGTGAACGATACATTTGTCCGTCTCTCTCTCTCTCACTCCCTCTCCCCCCCTCTATGTATCCACAGATAATATGATTCAATCTAGAATTAGATACACACATATATATATATATATATATATATATATATATGTATGTATCGCTGTCTCGCCGCCCCCCCCCCCCCCCGATCGCAGCCACGGACGCGGCGACGGCGCCATCGGGGCCCCTCGCGGTTCACGGGCCTCTTGGCAAGACGGCTACGGCCAGGAAGCCCGATTGCCGGCCGCGCGCGGGGGGGGGAGGGGGGCGTCGTGGCCTGTCTTCGTGGCAGCGCAGTCGCGCCCCGAGGGGTCAGAGCGCAGGAGGAGGAGGAGGAGGAGGAGGAGGAGAAGGAGGAGCAGTGAAAACCCAAGACTCATCAACGATGTTGGACTCAGCCCTCCCTCCAAGCTCCCTCTTCATAGGCCCCTACATGGATTGATTTCCATTGAGGGAATTGCCCCGGTGGGAGAGGATCGTTTGAAGACTCATAAGCGTGCCAAAAAACGATCCTTGGAACTCCATCCCCTCGAATCAAACTATCCTGACTCGTGCCAGAACGCCGTTCCTGGGACTTCAACACCGCGGATCAACATAAGTGTTCCGCCTTAATCGTTTCAAACATTATTTCTGGTACGTTTACCGAATTTGGAATTTGGAATTTGTTTTAACGAATGTGCGCGCGGCGCTAAGGCGAGAGCAACATTTTGAAAACGGGCCGCCCTCAATCAGTGAAGCTCTCGTCTTTTCAAAATCAATGTGCGCAGCGCTAAGGCGGGAACCACATTTTGAACACGGCCCGCCCTCAATCCGTGAAACCGGTTCAGTTGCGTTCAGCTATTGTTCGCGGCGCTAAAACGACAGCCACATTTTGAAAGCGGCCCGCCCTCAATCCGTGAAGCGTTTCTGCAAATGTTGTTAAACGAATGCACGCGGCGCTAAAGCGAGAGCCACACTTTGAAAAATACCCGCACTCAATCCAGGAAGCGTTTGCAATGTTGTTAAGCGAATTTTCGCGGTGCTAAGGCGATAGCCACATTTTGAAAACCAGCCACCCTCAATCCGTAAAGTTCTTGTAAATGTTTAAGACGAGTGCGAGCGGCTCTAAAACGAGAGCCACATTTTGAAAACCGCCCGCCCTCCATCCTCGAAACTGTTTGCCAGTTCTTAAGCTTCAGGCTTCTAGGCAGTGGGAAAGTATCAGGCGAACATAGAGAAGTTATGTATAAGGAAGGGAATGGAGGATGCGGAGGGAATACAGACAGGAGGAGGAGGAGGAGTAGGAGGAGGAGGAGGCGGAGGAAGAGGAGGAGGACGGAGGGAGGAGGAGGAGGAGGAGGACCCGTGTAAACCCAGGACGTATCAACGATGTTGCAATAAGATGTTCCCCCAAGTCCTCTCTTCATAGACTCCTAGAAGACTTCAGTTTCATTGGAAGACAACCGTCTGAGAGCCTTCAATCGTGCCAAAACACTATTCCTGGGACTTCAACGCAGTGAATTCATGTGACGGTTGCGTCATTGCAGTCCTTCGTCATGCCAGAACGCCATGCTTGGGACTCGAGCACCGCGAATCCATGTGTCTGTGCGCCCTGCAACCCCCACATCGTGCCAGCATACACAACCCCTGGGGCTTCAACGACACGTCAGGACGAGCGCACGCGGCGCTCCGGCGAGAGCCAAAGTTTTTGCGAAGGAGCCGCCCTCTGCATGCTTGACGCTGCTGCAGCCTTTCCATACGGATGTGCGCGGCGTCTAGGCGAATCCTTCTCCTCCCTCCTCCTCCTCCTCCTCCTCCTCCTCCTCCTCCTCCTCCTCCTCCTCCTCCTCCTCCTCCTCCTCCTCCTCCTCCTCCTCCTCCTCCTCCTCATGCTCCTCCTCCTCCTTCTCCTCCTCCTCTTCCTCCTCCTTCTCCTCCTCAGGCTCCTCCTCCTGTTCGGTGGGACAGCTCATTACCCTCGGATGTTTCCGAACGGCCCCAGGGCCAGAAAACGGCCCTGGCCTCAGGGCCCTGAAACGGCCCTGCTGCAAACTTTGTCGACGAATGTGCGCGGCGTTGAGGCGAGAGTCACCTCTTGGAACCCACCCGCTCTTCATCCGCGAAGCTATTGCAAATTGTTGGGCGGGGTCTAGAGTCTCAACCGTCCACGGCATGCTCCCAATTGGCCTATCTGTGAGTTTGTTTTTGTTTGGGCGGGCACTCGAAACTGGTTGAAGGCACCATTGTGGTCACGGAACTCTGGGCGGCCTTCTAGGATAATCCCAAATGATACTCCTTCCTTCCTCCCCCAGCCGCCGCGCTCTCGCGGGTGAGGCACCCCACCCGTGCGTGCGCAGGCGGGGCTAGCTGTCAGGGCCAACATCTGGGGTCAGGCGGTTCCGCCCTCCCTGGTACTTGTGTGGGGAAGGAGAAGGAGGAACGAGGCAGGAGGAGGAGGAGGAGGAGGAGGAGGAGGAGGATAGAGAAGATGGAGAGAGGAGGAGATGGAGGAGGATGTGGAGGAGAAGATGGAGGAGGAGGAGGAGGAGGAGGAGGAGGAGGAGGAGGGAGGAGCGGGAAAAGGAGGAGGAGGTAAGGGGATGAGGGGGCAGGAGGAGGAGGAGGTGGAGGAGTAGGAAACGGAAAAAGAGGTTGGGGAAGGAGGGGAAGGACCCGGAAGGAGGAGGCGAAGGAGGAGGAGAAGGCCGAGAATGAGGAGGAGGAGGAGGAGGAGCAAAGAGGCATCAACGATGTTGGAATAAACCTTCCCTCCAAGCTCCCTCTTCACAGGTCCCATACAACGGTTCATTTCCATTGGGGGAATTGCCTCCAGGAGGAGGCGGAGGACGAGGCGCCCCCATCCCCCTTTCCCCTGCGGTCTGTCCCCCCCTCTGAGGAGCGGGGCGACGACGGCTGGCGGGGCGCGGGCGACGCCCGCGACGCGGAAGGACGGACCGCCCTGATTGATGGGCAGGGAGGAGGAGGAGGGGGGCAGAAGGGAGGAGAGGAGGGCGAGGAGGGGGAGGAGGAGGAGGAGGAGGAGGAGGAGGGGAGGAGGAGGAGGACGAGAGGATGCGGATGTGGAGGAGGAGGGGGGGGGGGGGGAGGAGGAGGGGGGAGGGAGGAGGAGGAGGAGGAGGAGGAGGAGGAGGAGAGGGAGGACGAGGAGGAGGACGAGGAAGGAGGAGTTTGAGGCGGAGGAGGAGGAGGGGGGAGGAGGAGGAGGAGGAGGAGGGAGGAGGAGGAGGAGGAGGAGGAGGAGGAGGAGGAGGAGGGGGGGCAGGGGAGGTGGAGGGGGGAGGAGCAAGGAGGAGGGAGGAGGAGGAGGGGAGGAGGAGGGGGTGGAGGAGGAAGGATGGGGGAGAGGAGGAGGAGGAGGAGGAGGAGGAGGAGGAGGAGGAGGTGGCAGGAGGAGGAGGGGGGAGGAGGAGGAGGAGGAGGAGGAGGAGGAGGAGGAGGAGGAGGAGGAGGAGGAGGAGCAGAGGAGAAACGGGGAGGAGGGAGGAGGAGGAGGAGGAGCAGGAGGAGGAGGAGGAGGAGCAGGAGGAGCAGAAGACGAGGACGAGGGACGAGGACGAGGACGAGGACGAGGACGAGGAGGAGGAGGAGGGGGGAGGGAGGAGGAGGAGGAGGAGGGGGGAGGAGGAGGAGGAGGAGGAGGAGGAGGAGGAGGAGGAGGGGAGGAGGAGGAGGAGAAAGAGGAGGAGGAGGAGGCGGATGATGAGGAGGGAGGAGGAGGAGGAGGAGGAGGAAAAGGGGGAGGCAGGAGGAGGAGGGGAGGAGGGGGAGAGGAGGAGGAGGGGAGTAGGAGGGGAGGAGGAGGAGGAGCAGGAGGAATTGGGTTTCGTTCTCTCCCCCCCCCCCCATGGCAGGAGGAGAAAGAGGATGAGGAGCAGGAGGAGTTGGCTCAAGGCTCGAGGCATTCTGGCTCAAGGCAAGGCCGCTTTCTTGTATCAGTGAGGCCGCGCCCTGACATGTCGCGATGGCGTGCAACCCGATCGGAGACTCGCACCTCGAATAATGAGGAAACCTTCAGAGAACCCAAATACAATGCGCAACACCGTCGGGAACGAAGGAGGATGACCGACAGCATCTGCAGCAAGTTGACGGACTTGGAGATGAAGGCCGATGCCAACATGTGCACATACGAGGGTATGCAGCATTCGACTGGTCAAATGCAATGGACGATGCACGGCGTCAGCCTTTCGGAGCAAGATACGTTTTCCAACATCATGGGTTTCCAAGCACGCTTAGACAAAACAATGATTCAAAAGCGATGGGGTGAGAGATATGCAGGCGGTGAACCCAGCGAAATACTTATCACAACTGACGAGGGCTCGCAGTCCAAGCCCAAAGCCCAGGAAGACGGTATCCGAATTTGACGCTTAAGCAAACGCGTGGTTGGACATATTGGAAACGATATTGGAAACATGTCACCCGCCACTTTGACCAGCCGTTGATGATATGTGGAACGAGCTAATACCCCGTACGAGGCGAGGCGAAATTCGAGCCCATGGTGGAGAACAGCTCTGGATCAGAGCACATTGATCCGCTTGATGTTGATGGTGTAACCAAATTTCGCAAACAAAAAAAATGAAAGCCTTTGTGAATTTTACAACTGTGCACATACATCGCGCGACGCGCACGTTGGCCACGAATTACTCGGAGGTCGCAGAAATCGTCGTGTCCCGAGGGAAGCGGTACTGCACAGAGAATCCAGACGCCAACAAGTATGATTATTTGAGAGCTTGCGAACACATCCTGCGGCTATGCCCCCGTGCACCGACTACGAGTCTTACCAAAGGACAGTTCGAGAAGGTGTACGGCGACGTGCACCGATTTGGCATTCGGCGAGTAACGCGCAGCCGGCTTCATGGTGGCACCGGTGATCTTTTGAGCAAGTCCGAGACTTTCCTGATGATAGTGCACGCAGCTTTTGTTTCAATGCCGACGTCAGCAATATAATGATGTTGACAGGTTGCGCGAGGCACGCACTTCCCCCCGATGTCGGTTTCATCATTCCGTCAAGCAGTGTTCCAAGGAGGCCACAGTTTTGGGGAACGCCCCAAACCGTGATCAGAGCAGGGGCGCTCCAGGGCGAATCTTTCTGCTGAGAGGCTACGGCCTCACCGAGCAGGCCGCTTAGTCGGCCCGTCTCCCCCCGGGGACGTCTCGCGCGTCCGTCCGTCCGTCCGCCCCCAGGGTATTAAAGCTCGATCGCTGAATCGTTTAAACCGCTCGCCCCCCCCCCCCCCACGCGCGGCTCCCCGATGGCGGAGTGCCTCGAGCCTAGGGAGCAGGGCGCTCCTCGGGCCCTCCACCCCAGTCGCCCGCGCGCTGGCTAGGCCACTGGAGCGATCAGCAGCTTCTCTCGCTCCACCTCGCTCAAGATGTGGAGCACACCCTGAGCACGGTTCGATTGCGGATGCAAGCCATGAAGCACACGGCGATAAGGGAGAGGCGGAGAGGGGGAGGAGCGCAAGCTAGGTACACTCGCGTCATATCTGACATCCGACCCCTCCCTCCCATCCCTTACCATAGCGTAGATTTCCGTCGAGCAGGGCAATGATCGCAAGAGGGTACGCGATGCATGGTAGAGCACGGCATGGCATGGCGTAGAAGAGCACGGCAGAACGTAGTACGCCATTGCATGGCGTGGCATTGCGCAGTGAAGCATTGATTGCATCACGAAGCATTGCAACGCAAAGCGTGGCATCGCACAGCGGCGCAGAACACAACACCACACAGCATGTCATGGCAGTGCGCCGGGTTCCTTGGAGGGTAAATGGATCGTATTCGAGAAGTCTGGGCCGGTCTCGAGTCGTGGTTCCATGTCTAGTTCTTTGGGCCCCCGGAAAAGCTCCACGCAAGGCGGGGCTGATGGAGAGCACCTACTAGCTCTGCTTCCAACATCGCCTTCTCAGAACAGAAGCGGGGCTCCCGCTTGATACTTCCTGAAAGCGACGACGCCCCAAAGTGGGGGGTGGCGTTTTGCGTCCCCCCCCCAAAAAAAAACGGCACCGAATGGAACCACTTCCGATGGCTTTTTCGGGGGAGCATTTTCTAAATGGTGGGGCCGATGTTGGAAGGACCGAAAACGCCCGCGCTGCAGCGGGAGCGCGATCTGGAACAACCAGAGTCGCAGAAATGGAGCCAACGCTTCAGCGGGAGCAACATTTTGAGAACAAATGCCAAGCGAAAACCCATTTCCCGGCAATCCTGTTCGTGAAAAGTATTGCGCGGAGAGGGGCCAGACATCTTCCGGACGTCATCAGGGGAGAAAGGGAAGTAGTATTCAGATTGTGTGATTGTGGAGGGGAGGAACATTGTGGTTCTCCTCCCTCCTTCCACCTCCCCCTCCCTCCGCCACAGGAGCTCAGGCGCGGGATCCTCACAGGCAGGGGGGTCCGAAGAGTCGTCAGATCACGGTGGAGACACTTCCACCGCACGAGGATGTCGAGTTGTAGGGCCACGACGCATCGGCACGTGTTGAACAAAATCATCGCCCACGCGGAAGGTCGGGCCGCCCTCGAGCGAGCATCCCCCTCCTCCTCTTCCTCCTCCTCCTCCTTTTCCTCCTCCCCCCCTCATTCCCTCTTCCTCCTCCTCATTATCCTCTTCCTTCTCCTCTTCCTCCTCCTCCTCCTTCTCCTCCTCCTCCATTCCTTTACCTTGTAAATGATTTCTCCCTGCCGCACCCCGAGGCCAGTTTTTAGGGCGGGCCGGACGTTTCGCCTGAGACTGCCTCACCACTTATGATAAAAAAAGATCGGCAACAATTTCACAGATTGAGGGCGGGTCGTTTTCAACATGTGGTTCTCGTCTTAGCGCCGCGCACACTCGCTTTAAACATGTGCGAGAGCTTCACGGATTGAGGGCGGGTGGTTTTCAAAATGTGGTTCTCGCCTTGGCGCCGCGCACAGTCGTTGTCAAAAAGTGCAAGAGCTTCACGGATTGAGGGCGGATGGCTTTCAAGTTGTGGTTCTCGCCATGGCGCCGCGCACGTTCGTTTTACGCATTTGCATGAGCTTCGCGGATTGAGGGCCAGTGAGTTTCAAAATGTGGTTATCGCCTTGGCGCCGTGCACATTCGTTTAAAATGATGTGCAACGGGTTTCACAGATTGAGGGCGGGTCGTTTTCAAAATGTGGTTCTTGCTTTAGCGCCGCGCACACTCGTTGTAACAAATTGCAAGAGCTTCAAGGATTGAGGACGGTTCCTTTTCAAGTTGTGGCTCTCGCCTTAGCGCCGCGCACATTCATTTTCAAAAGTCGCCAGCGCTTCACGGATCCCCATCATTAATGTACCAGAGATTGCGTTTTGGAAGGATTCAGGGCATGCGGGTGCAACAGGCATGTTGTTTCTCTGTGTTGAAGTCCTAGGAATGGCGTTCTGGTACGATTCAGGGTCGTCAAGACGCAACAGTCCGGTTGATTCGTGGCGTTGGAATCCCGAGAACAATGTTGTTTTGGCATGTTGCAGGGTCTTCAAACGGGTGTCTTAAAACGAGGCAGTTCCATCTATAGAAATAAACCGCTGCAGGGGCCTATGAAGAGGGAGCTTGGAGGGAGGGTCTACTCCAACATCGTTGACGACTCTTGGGTTTACATTGGTCCTCCTCCTCCTCCTCCTCCTCCTCCTCCTCCTCCTCCTCCTCCTCCTCCTCCTCCCCCTCCTCCTCCTACGCTTCCTCGTCCCCCATCCTCCTCCACCTCCCTCTTCCCTCCTCATCCTCCTCCTCCTCCTTCCCTCCTCCTCCTCCTCCTCCACCTCCTCCTCCTCCTCCTCCTCCTCCTCCCTCCTCCTCCTCCTCCCCTCCTCCTCCCTCATCGCCTCTTCCTCGCCTCCTCCTCATCCTCCTCCTACCTCCTCTCCTTCCTCTCCTCTCCCCTTCCTCCTCCCCTCTTCCTCCTCCCCACCACCACCGCCTCCTCCTCCTCACCCCGTCCGTCCCAGACATCCGCCGCCACGAGGCGGCCGCTTTGTCAAC
>CAUYUJ010007480.1:173200-223200 GCA_963575745.1 Prorocentrum cordatum | reverse complement strand
ACGATAACGTGTTTGATCGGAATCGGCTGAGCACTGTCGTGGTGCGGAGGGGCAGACGGCCACCGAGCGCGGTCGCGACGCAGCTGCGCAGGAGTGCCGAGAAGAGCCGAGCCCTCCGCAGGCGTGGGGGGGCCTGACGCCCCTGGGGGTGGCCTCACCCTCCGAGGGGGTCCAAACCCGCGCGGGGGCGTCGGGGATCCGCCCACCAGGAAGGGAGGGGAGGGGAGGAAAGAAAGAGAAGAGCAAGGGACGGGGAGGGGAACGCCGAAGACAGCTCGAGACAGCATCCGGGGTCTGGGAGGTCTGCGAACGCAGTCGAAACGGTCAAGCCTGGGCCTTGCTGCTCAAGAGCAAGGGACGGGGAGGAGGAGAGGAAAGCAAGGGTGAAGCGAGGAGGCGGGGCGGAGCCCGATCCCTCCAATCCTCGCAGAGGACAGCCTCCAACCCAAAAGACAGTGGGACCGATCTGGACCTCGAAGCGGCCCACGCCGGAGTGGCAGCTGAGGTCGTAGGCGAACGGCAGCCCCGTGAAGATGCCTGGCACCTTGGAGCCGTCCAGCGTGGCGGAGGAACGCCGCAGGGGCAGTCCACGAAGCAGCTCATGCGAGGCGGGCAGCTTATGACGTAGACGATCGGCTGCCCAGAGGAGAAGATGCCCTTCACCAGGCAGCTGACCCGCGCGAGATTGTTCGGCAAGTAGCCTGGCAGATCGCGGCCGTTCCCGTGCTTCACGGGCGGGCGCGCGTAAAGCTCGCCGGTGAGCAAGGCCCTTCGCCCCACGCGGGCGGAAGAAGGCCTCAGTACCAGCCCATGCTGCATCCCACAGAGGTGATGGCAGGTGAGAGGCTGAGGTCCAAATGAGTAAAGGCTGCTGAGCGCCTGAGCCTTGAGAGCCAGAATGGCTACGGAGAGGAGGAGGGGAGGGAGGAGGGAGGGGGGGGGTGAGGGGGGTGGGAGGGAGGGAGGGTTGGAGGGAGTGAGGGAGGGGATTCGCCTGGATTCGCCTGCCTAATCCTCTATACTGGGTGCATGACAGCAGAGACGACGATAGAGAGACAGGGATGGTGGGAGGGAGGGAGGGGGAGGGAGGGAGGGAGGGAGGGAGGGAGGGAGGGGAGGGAGGGAGGGAGGGAGGAGGAGGAGGAGGAGGACGAGGACGAGGAGGAGGAGGAGGGCGAGGATGAGGAGGAGGAGGGCGAGGAGGAGGGAGGAGGAGCAGGCTGATGATGATGATGATGATGATGATGATGACGACGATGACGATGACGATGACGATGACGATGATGAAGATGATGATGATGATGATGCTGATGATGATGATGACGATGACGATGACGATGATGCAGATGATGATGATGGTGATGATGATGCTGATGATGCTGATGATGATGATTGTGGTGGTGGTGATGTTGATGATGATGATGATCGTCATCATCATCATCATCATCATCATCATCATCATCATGGTCATGTTCATGATGATCATCATGATCATGCTGATGATGGCGATGATGATGCTGATGCTGATGTTGCTGATGATGATGATGATCATGATGCTGAAGATGATGCTGATGCTGATGCTGATGATGATGGTGAGGAAGTGCTGATGAGGATGAGGATGAGGATAATGATGATGATGATGATGACGACGATGCTGACGATGCCGATGCTGACGATGACGATGACGATTATGATTTTGATGCTGGTGATGATGCTGCTGCTGGTGATGATGGTGGTGGTATTGGTGATAATGATGATGATGATGATGATGAGGATGAGGAGGAGGAGGAGGAGGAGGAGGAGGAGGGCGAGGAGGATGGAGGAGTAGGAGGGCGAGGAGGTGGAGGAGGAGGGGTGTGAGGCAGGGAGGGTGCCCCTCCCCCCCTCGCCCCCCGCGCATGCGCGGAAGGCCGGGCCGGGGGGCCGTGGGGCCGCCCAGCCGGCGGCACTGACGGCGGGCGAGGCGGCGACGCGCTTGCCGCCGTCGTCCGGCCAGCGGGGCCGTCGAAGGGAGGGCCCGAGGCCCTCTGGTTCGAGCTGCCAGGCTCGAGAAGGAGGAGGACCTAAACATGCTCGCATCGTCAGGAGGAGGAGGAGGAGGAGGAGGAGGAGGAGGAGGAGGAGGAGGAGGAGGAGGAGGAGGAGGAGAGAGGAGAGGAGAGGAGGAGGAGGAGGAGGAGGAGGAGGAGGAGGAGGAGGAGGAGAGGAGGAGGAGGAGGAGGGAGGAGGGAGGAGGAGGAGGAGGGGGAGGAGGAGGAGGAGGGAGGAGGGAGGAGGAGGGAGGAGGGAGGAGGAGGGAGGAGGGAGGAGGAGGAGGAGGAGGAGGAGGGAGGAGGAGGAGGAGGAGGAGGAGGAGGGAGGAGGAGAGGAGGAGGAGGAGCAGGAGGAGGAGAGGGAGGAGAGAGAAGGGAGGAGGGGGAGGAGGAGGAGGAGGAGAGGAGAGTGGAGGGAGGAGGGAGGAGGAGGAGGAGGAGGAGGAGGAGGAGGAGGAAGAAGATGAGGGGGAAGAGGAGGAGGAGGAGGAGCAGGAAGTCGGTGGTTCAACGGTGGGGTCTTGAGGGATGGGGTCTTGACGGAGAGGAAGGGGTCCATGGTTGGATTTGCACTGTTCGAGGCGCTTCGCCCGCAGGACCCCATCCCTCGGGACCCCATCTTTGAACCACCGAGTAGGGCCTGAGGATTTTTGGTTCGAGGCGCGAGGCTCGAGGAGGAGGAGGAGGAGGTTGAGGACCGAGACGCGCTCGCGCCGTGAGGGGAAAACACGGCGGACGGTTTTTGCCATTTTCGGTCTGCGGGGAGCCCTCGCCAGGCCCCTGGGGCCGTCAGGAGACGGCTCTGGATGAAAGCCCGGCCCTGGGCTGTGGAAGTCGATTAATGGAGAGGAAGCATGCTGCCTAATAATTTCCAGATGTCTAAAACATGCTTCAAATATAGTTTGAATGTGTGTTTCTAAATGTTTGAAACATTGTTAGAACCTGTTTACACATGTTAAACACATCTTTACTTGAATGATAGGATTGTTAGAGTGTCCATTGTCATGGCGTCCACAAGCCTTGGGGGAAGGGTCCAGACTTGGGGAGGTCCAGGAAGAAGAATTATATTAAACAACAAAAAAAAACGTACTCGACACGGATATCCCCAAAATGTGAAGATCATCTTCTTGGCACGTCTTGCGGAGAGAGTTTGTCGGTGAGTATCTGGGCGCGAGCGCGAGTCTGAATGGGCGACGACGGGTGCGACGAGGACGATTGCGACAACAAAGAAAACAACTACAACTGACATGCAGGGTGTAGCGAGATTCTTCGCCGCGACTTGGAGACTGGAGGGGGATGCCTAGGATGGGGTAAGGAAGGCGGCGAGGAGGAGGGAACAAGTAAAGTGAGCATGCGCATGAGCAGAGTGGAAGCAGGAACAGGCTCTGACAGCCATGGAGGAGCACCTCTTGAAGCGACACCTGGGCGCGGCGTGAACTCCAAGCCGTCGCGCGCTCGGCATTGGGGCGGCGCGTTTGCACGGGCTATTGTCAGGAGGGGAAAAAACACACAGACACAATTAATCGTCGATCCCCCGGAAAATATGGGAAAATATAGGAAGTGGTGGGGAAGACAAAAACCCAGAAAATATAGGAAAATATGGGGAATCTTTTTATTTGTGTGTATTTATTTGTGTGTCCCAGTTTCCCTTCATATTGGCCCGACGCACCGTGGACAAAACGACCCTCCGTCTTCGGCATCGGGGCGGGCGCGACCCCCACCAGACTGAGAAAAAAACAGGCTGCCCGGCCGACGGGTCGGGCGACCGTCCACGCTTTTGGCCTCGGGCGCCGGCAGCCCACAGGGCCGCTCGCGCAGGGGCAGCAGAGAGAATCGTTGGGCTGCTCTCTTGGGCTATGTCGGGCGTGTCCCCCTACAGGGGGATTTTCGACGATTAAAAAAAAAACAACAAAAAAAAAGTACACCAAAAAGGACAGAAAATACTCAAACAATCGTCCCCCGACTATGTTTGGACTTTTTTGTGGTTATTTCTATGGTATTTTTTATTGTTCGTCGAAAATCCCCCTGTAGGGGGACAGGCCCGACTTAACTCTTGGGTCAGCTCGTGCGGGGCCGTCCGCACTCGGCGTCGGCCCACATGGGGCGCTGGCCGCCATTCTTACTCTGGCAGGCTCCTCCCGTGCCCCTCGGCGAGCACCACGGCTCTCGTCACCGTCGACCTCTCTCGGCTGTTTCGATGCGGCCGCGTGCCTGATTCGCCGCCTCCGGCGGCCCTCTTTCCAGCAGCTCGCGAGGAGGCGGCCGCGCCAGCAGCATGTCCGCCATCCTGGTGGCGCGGAAGAACCTCACATACAGTCGGGGCCCTGAAGAAGGAACCCTTTTGGTTGGGGAGGGGCTCGGTGTTCCTTGATTGTTGTGCAATTTGCTTTAGGTTCCCCTAAGGTTTTCCATAAGAAATCGAAGCTTAACTTTTGGAAAAAGGGACCTCGTTCCTTATTTAGGGTTCCTTAGGGGCGGCCCAACTGTACAGGTGCAGCCACCGTGCGTCGTCGGCGCCGCGTTGCTGTTGCTGGCGCTCGTGGCGCGCGCAGCCGATGGCCACCGCTCGCAACATCCACGCGGTCTGGGCGCGAAAGGCAACGTGAAGACGCCCCGACGGCTCCCCCATTGGGGCGCACAAGTGCCACGACCGCTATGTCGCAGTGAACACTGGGCCACATACAGTCGGGGCCCTGAAGAAGGAACCCTTTTCGTTGGGGAGGGGCTCCGCGTTCCTTAAGTGTTTCACAGCTTGCCTCAGACTGTCCTTACGTTTCCGACAGGAAATCGAAGGTTAACTTATGGGAAAAAGGGGCCTCGTTCCTTATTTAGGGTTCCTTAGGTCAACGCTCCGACTGTAAATCAGGAGCGAAAGAAGAACGTACACGTACCAGAATCCACGCTGGTTTCGAGAGTACGCGTTGCGCACATGTTCGTATCATGCGGCCAGTCTCGCCGATCGAGGGGCCGTGCTCATGTACATATCTGGGCGCGTACGTCCTTTCTGGGCCCCCTGATATCAGGAGAGGAAACAACACACAGACACAATTAATCGTCGATTTCCAGGAAAATGTTGGAAAATATGGGAAGTGTGGGGAAGACAATAAACCCACAAAATACTAGAAACTATGGGGAATCCTGTTATCTGTGTTTATTTATTTGTGTGTCCCAGGGCCCCTTCAAGGGCTCCCCAATACAAGAAGAAACCTGAGGGGGGCCGAGGCGGGCAGACCGCGCGAGACATCCCCACAACCTTGACGCGCACAGTGGAGGGAACGCACCCCCGGCGGCGGCCCCTCGGGGTGCCTGCGCGCGTTGCCCGCTGTATCGCGGTGAGCACTGCAGCACCCCCCAAAGAATAGAAGCCTGGGGCGCCGCAGCGAGCAAAGCGTGTGAGACGTCCCCGCAATCTGGACGCGAATGCTCCAAAACCCGTCTTAATCGTCCCCCGGGTCCGGGTTTTTTGAAGGCGCCTTTTTTGTAATTTGGGGGGTCCGGTTTATTGGGGCGCTTTCTTTAGATTGGAGCTCAGGGGGGTCCGCTTTATTCAGGCGCCCCGTCGAAGAGGGGTGTCCGGAATATTAGGTCGCATTTGAAGGGGAGTCTGTTTTTGGGGGGGCCGATTAATAAGGGATTTGGAGTACTAGAGTGCAACACTTGACGGCTCACACTTGGAGTGTCCAAATGCAATGCAGGCTATATCGTGGTGCGCATTAGGCCATCGGAACAGAGACACCTGGGGGGGGCGAAGCAACAAACCGATCGAGACATCCTTCGCAGCCTGGACGCGAATAGTGGCATGCAAACACCCCTGGCGGCTCCCCCGTGGGGTGCCCAAACGCCACGCCCGCTTTACCACGGTGAGCGTTGGACCGCCATGAGAAAGAAGTCTGGGGGGCCGAAACAAGCGAACCGCTTGAGACATCCCCACAATCTGCGCGCGAAGGATGAAGTACAAACGCCCCTGGCGCCCCTCCTTGGGTGCGCAAGCGCCACGCTTGCTGCATCGCGGTGCGCGCTGGTTCATAAAAGAAATCGGAGCCGAAACTAGCAAACCGTTGGAGACGTCCCAACAAACCAGGCGCGATTAATGAAGTGCGAGCACCCTTGGCGGCGCCCCTGAGAAAGAACTCTGGGGGGCCGAAACAAGCAGACAGCATGAGACGTCTCCACAACCTGGGCACAGAGAGTGAAGTGCAAACACTCCTGGCGGCTGTCCCATTAGAGCGAGTGCGTCTGAGCGCAACTGGGTCTGAATACGATCGAGTCTGAGTGTGAGCGAGTTTGCGTGCGAGTGATCCGAAGTGTGAGCGAGCACGAGTGTGATTGAGGATGAGTGTACGTTATTCGGAGTTAGAGTAAGTCTGAGAGTAGGTGGGTCTGAGTGCAATTAAGCTTGAGCGTGAGTTAGCTCAAGTTTGAGTAGGCATGAGAATGGGTGAGTCTGAGCGCCAGCGAGTCTCAGCGTGATTGAAAATTAGTGCGAGCCCGTTTGTGTGGATGAATCTGAGTATGAGTGGGTCTGAGGCTAAATTCTGAGTAGACCATGAGGTGAGCGAGTGTGCATTTGAGCTAGTCTGACTGTGAGTGGGTCTGAGCGCGGATGAGTCTGAGTATGAGCACGAGTGAGTGGGTGCGATTGGGTCTGAATGAGGAAGACGAGGAGGAAATAGGAGATGGGGTAGAGCAGAGGAGGTGAGGTCCGGAGGCGTCAGAGTAGCAACAAGAACCCAATCTCCGAATATAGGGAACAAGAATCACCGAACGTCTGCGGAGGGGGAGGAGGCGGACCGATGCAAACCAAAGATGCATCAGCTGTGTTGTAACAAGCCCTCCCTCCGAATTCTTTCTTCGTAGGTCCCACCTTTTTTTCGTGGGACTTCAACGCTGCGAATCAACTTTGCTGTTGCGTTCTGACGGTCCTAAACCGTGCCAGAACATTATCCCTGGGATTTCAACGCAGCGGATCGACATGACTGTTGAGCCCTGACAGGTCTAAATCATGCTGGGACTCCGTTCTTGGGACGTCAGCCATAACGAGTGCGCGCTGCGCTAAAACTGGAGCCAGATTTTGAAAATGAATCGCCCTCCATCCGTGAAGCGTCTGCATTTGTTCAAGCCGAATGCTCGCGCCGCTTCGGCGAGAGTCACATTCTGAAAAACAGCCACCCTCCATCCGTGAAACCCCTGTGAGCCCTATTTGCGCGGCGCCGAAGCGAGAGGCACACCTTGAAAAGGAACCGCCTTCCATCCGTTGGACTCTTGCAGCCTTTTTATCGCGAGCGCACGCGGCGCCGAGGCGGCAGCCACACTTTGAGAACGGCCCGCCCTTGCATCTGTGAAGCACCCTTCCTGGGATTGCAGCACGGCGAATCCACGCGACCGTCCTGCCAATCCAAGACAGCGCCGGAACGCCCTTCCTGGGAGTTTGGCCGCAGGACTCCTTGACATGGTTGCTAGTTTGATAGGCGAGCGTGCGCGGCGCTAGGGCGAGGGCCACATTTGGAAAACCTCCCGCTCTGCATCCGTGAACCTGTTGCGAACATTTGAGGAGGAGGAGGAGGAGGAGGAGGAGGAGGAGGAGGATGGCCGCGGGGCTTTCATACATCGCCTGCCGCGGTCCGCGCGGCGCGGGCGAAGGACGGGGAGGGGGGGGAGGAGGAGGAAGAGGAGGAGGAGGAGGAGGAGGAGGAGGAGGAGGAGGAGGAGGAGGAGTTTGAGGAGGAGGAGGAGGGGGAGGAGGAGGAGGAGGAGGGCCGCGGCTCAGGGATGGAAGTGCGACATCAGCGGAAGGGGGGGAGAGAGGGCGAGGCGGCGCGAGCATCATCTTTCGGAGGATCGTGCGGGTCCCCCGCGCGCCAGGGGCAGGGGTGGGGGGGGGCTCAGCGCCGATCCAAGAAGCTCCGCCCGTTGTAGGACAGCGGGGAGGTCAGAGGAGAGCCGAGGTTGCCTTCGAGACTCGAGGAGGAACCTCAGATCCAGGAGGCGGACACAAATCGCGACGGCGGGTTTTTCTGACGCTCTCGCCCTCCAGGGGCCGGTTTCGCGACTCTCAGAACACGCCTGTAGATGAAAGGCCAGCCCTGGGGACGTGGCAACAGGCACTCGAGATCCCTGGGGGGCCGTGTCACCAAAAACATGGCGGCATCGGAGGAGAAGGGGAGGAGGGCCGCGGCTCGAGGATCGAAGGCGAACAGACGGCGTATGAGCACTACACACTTCTTAAGAGCCGCGCGGGCCCCGCTGACGGCGAGATGTGCGCTGGAAGTGAGCGGGCGCGCTCGGAGTGCGCTCTCTGCCGACAACGCTCAGGAGGGAAAAAGACACACAGACACCATGAATCGCCGATTCCCGAGAGGATATGGGAAACTATGGGAAGTGGGGGGAAGGCAGAAACAGAGAAAATATGGGACATGGGAAAGTTTGGGGGAATCCGGATATTTGTATCCATTTATGTGCGTGTGTCCCAGGGCCCCTCTGGCATTGTGACGGACGGCTGCCGTGAGCACGCCTGGGCGGAGCTTCCCGGCAGCGGCACCCGGCAGCGCGGAGCGTACCCCGCAAAAGCGAGCCGGCACGCTCGGGGAGGGGCACGCGAGGCTCACGGAAGGGATGCGGGAGGGGCACTGTCCAAGGGCACCTGTTTGGTTCTTCTCCTCCTCCTCCCACTCCTTCTTCTCCTCCTTCCTCCTCCTCCTCCTCTTCCTCCTCCTCCTCCCCCTCCCCCTCCCCCTCCTCCTCCTCCTACTCCTCCTCCTCATCATCATCCTCCTCGCCTGTTTGGTTAGAGAAAGAAAGAAGGTAGGAACAGCGTCTGGGGAAGCCTAGCTTGGGGAACGAGTTCAACTCGGAGCTGGGCACCGCCGTATGTACAGAAGTGCCATGATGGTTTCACCGAGCGCGTTCCACTACTCGCAAAGCACATACTCGCAAACGTCCGACCGCACATGTCTGCTTCGATGTAAGTTACCGTAGGTCCCCCGCGGCGGATCCAGTCCATTTGCGAGCAATTACTTTGCGAGTAGTGCAACGCGCTGGTCTGTGGTTGGAGAAAGAGAGAAGGCAGCAACAACTGCTGGGGAAGCCTAGCTTGGGGAACGAGTTCAATTCGGAGCTGGGCGCCGCCGCATTTACAGAAGTGCCATGATGCATTTCGCCAGGCGCTGTTGGACCTAGTAAAAGTTAGGGAGTGTGTTTGTTGTTCGCGTCCTTGCATGTTGTGTGACTCAGTTGTTTTGGTAGTGTGAGATGATCCATGGATGTTGAAGGGTTTAAACCATTGACAGATAATTCGATAGAGTGCAGGCAAATGTGTGTAGCGTCTGTTTCGGTAGCGTGAGCATCTATAGGGTCTTTCATTGGGACCAGGCTAGTACGCCCTTAATACAATGTTTAGCGCGCCCCTCTCTGCTGGAAGTAAGCTTCAGATCTATGGGCATTCCGCCGATTCTCCCCAGCCTGCTCTATGTCGCACTCATCGTCCCTGCATGCGTCCAAGTGACTTGTGTAGGGCGCCTCCTTCCAAGCAGTAGCAGGAACACCGTTTTTTGATTGCCTAGGTCGAACGATATGGGAAGCAGACCGAGAGAACGCCCGCAGAACGTGAGTTCGGGCAACTGACCTCTTGGCTTGGGCTGTGAGTTCTCTGGCCTGAGAGCTTCCGCGGTCCCGCTCGTCTGCCGCCGTGCCTCTCTGCTGCCCAGGGCCCCTGTCCCCCTCACTGCTTCTCCCGCTAAAACTTGCCGCCCCCCGCCGACCAGGCGGCGCCGCCCTATACGGTGAGCGCGGCCGCGACGGCAGCAGCTACGCCTGAGGGCAGGCAGTACGGCGGCGGTCGGTAAAAAGAGCGACCCCGGGAGGGAAGCATGCCGAGCACATCGCTCGTTTCACGAAGTTCGTGGACTTGACCCCTCTGGGTCGTGCCAGCTGCGTATCTCCTGACTACGCGGTCCTCTTCACGGGCAAGATGAGTTATTGTGCATTCCCGCTCGGTATCACCAATCGATCGCCGTGCGACTGCGACTGCTGTTTCAACTCCTTTGGGAGGACAGATCTCGAGCCCAAGTCCCTGCGCAGTCGCAGAGCGGGCCCCCCCGAACAAGATTCGAGAAGAGGAATACAAGGAGGAGGATTACTACAGGAGGGGGAAAGGGGAGGCGAGGAGACGGGAGGAGCGAGACGGGGCTTGGGGAGGAAAGGAGGGCAAGGGGGCGGAGAACACGAGCGGGATAGGGGGTTGTGGGCAGGGGGCCAGTGGGGCACGGGGGCAGGGGTTGGAAGTGAGGCAGGGAGCCGTGTCGATGCCACCTCATCGGCCCGACATCGAGAAAGAGTAGGGAGCGGCTCGGACTGCTTACGCCTTGACTCTGGTCACTGTGCAGAGGGGCCTACCCGGGGTAGCACTGTGGCCACAGTCTCCCAGAAGCTCCTCCTCCTCCTCCTCCTCCTCCCCCTCCTCCTCCTCCTCCTCCTCCTCCTCCTCCTCCTCCTCCTCCTCCTCCTCCTCCTCCTCCACCTCCTCCTCCTCCTCCTCCTCCTCCTCCTCCTCTCCTCCTCCTCCTCCTCCTCCTCCTCCTCCTCCTCCTCCTCCTCCTCCTCCTCCTAGCCCCCTCTGCTCAGGAGTTGCAGCTCCAGGGGCTGGAGGGCTTCGCGTCCGCCGTAGACACCATTCGCTACGGCAGGCCCCTCCCCATAGGCCGCCGTCGCCTCTCACTCTTACTCTATGCACGCATGATGGTATTGTCTCTTGTGCGGCTGAGCTGGGTGAGAGTTGCGTTCGGCATGTTCACGTTCGTTCATTGGAACGCGCAGTACGCAGATATTGAGCGCTTGCACGATCTCTCGGAGGAGTTCAAATACACTGATGTGGTGGCAGTCACAAGCACTGGGGAGCGAGCGACACCTGATCGCTCGGCCACGTTCTCGAACTTGAAGTATCACTTCGCGGTGCGGTGCGGATACTTAGCTGGGCGCCATGTCAACAAATCTTGTGGTATAGCGCTGCTGCTGCGGAAAAGGGTGTTCAAGCAGCGCGACGTGTACGATGTGCCTAGTGTTCCAGCTGCCCTGCAGGGACGTGCTGCTGCGTTTCGTCTGCGGTCTGGCCGCTTCGATGTTCTCATCCCCATCTTGTACTTCCCGCCCCGACCGAGTGCGAGGCGCGAGGGGCGCGAGTCCCACGTGCAGGCAGCGGCGGCGGCTCCGGCTCAGGCTAGATATCGTGCGACGGTGGATCTTCTCATACAATGGCTGGAAAAGACTCTTACTTGGTCGAAAAAAAGATCGGCGTCGATGATGGGGTTCGACTTGAATGATTCGTTCGGCTGGCGGCGGCGACAAGGGGGCATCATAGATTGGGTTCGTTCTGGTTCGCTGGGCCCCTACGCCCGCGAGGAGCAGCACTACGCGGCAGACCAGATGCTCGAGCTCTGCGAGAAGCACTCTGTGGCCATTGCGACGACGTACTACAACATAGGGGATACCTTCTACGGCGCCCATGGGTCGAGCAGTATCGACTACGTTGCCGTTTTCAGCTGGCAGATGCCGACGATCACCTACTGCGGGGCGATGAGGCGCACCAATCTTCGTCTCAAGTTGTGCAGTCGACGCGGGTTATCAGATCATGTGCCTACCCTTGTCAAGTTTCAATATGAATTCGATCTCAGCTCGGCGCGAAAGGCTACCACGAGATGGGATTTTGACAGATTGGCGAGTGCTCTTCGGAAAGGAGTTGGAGTTGCGGACTTCCTCGCTGACGTCGAAGCTCAGTTCGGCGCGGCCCCTGATTATCATACGTTGCTCCTTCATGCGAGTGCGCCAGATGATGCTTGGCAGGAGTGGATCACTACAATATATGCTGCTGCTGAACGTCATTTCTCCAAACAGGCGACTCGGAGTCCGACGGTGATCGAATATCAGCAGGCTCGCAGTCGTCCACTTCGGGAGCGGCGGCATGCTCGAGAGCACTGTACTGGCGAATTGGAATCGAGTCTGGCGTTGGCACGGTGCAGTAAGAAGTTGCGACACCTTCGACGAGCGCATCAGGACGAGGTGATTGAGCAGCTGATTGATGAACTTAGCGCTGCATGGGGTGCTAGACAGCACGCCGAGGTATGGAGGCTAGCGCATGAGCTTGCAGGGCGTTGTTCTGGACCTCGGCGTCGGCGTTTTAATGTTGCTGAAACTTATGCGCCCAGGACGGATGAGATTCGTACGCACTGCAGTGGCCCTGGACATGCTGGGGGTTTCTCTGCGGTGCCTGTGGACTTTGCTGACTATCAGGCTCGGCTACTTGAGGATCTGCCGCCGCCCGCATCCTTCGGCAGCGACAACTTCTTGCACGTCGAGCAGGGCCGTGATGATCTGGCTGCGGTGACCGAGCTTGCTGCGAAGGCCCCTCGCCGAAAGGCGGCGCCCCTGCATCCGGCCCCGTCGGAGATCCTCATGCTGGCGCTAGATCCGAATCGGAAGTTCGACGGCACGTATCGGAAACCACGCCTGGCACGAAACGACGACGGAGACGAAGTTGAGGATCTTGGACCTCGAGCTGATTTTGTCCCTCGTCATAGGCTAGCTGGTGACAGGCGCGGTCCAGGCACGGAGGCAGCGGTGATCTCAAATGAGCGGAGCGCGAAAGCTTTGCAGAAAGTATTTCATCCCATTCGGCGTGTGCAGCGGACGCCTGTGGCGTGGCATCACTCTCGCGCGACGGGCTTAGACAAGCACAACAATAAGGAGGGCTTCGCTGCACGACGCTATATTCACGGATTGTGTCGCATGGGAGTGCTGTGGTACAAGGCGCAGTTGACCAGAGGCTTCCCTGATGATGTGCCCGATCGTGAGCATGGATATCACATGGGTCGTAGCAGGGAGGGTGCACTTATCTGTCAGGAGGTGCTGCTGGCTCGACTTCGGCTGCTGGGAGTCTCGACGGTTACGTCTAAGGAAGATATGGCTAACGCTTTCGGCTGCTCTACGTTTCCCGCTCTTCGGTCAACTGTCTCATCCTCCATCCAGCCTGACTCGCAGTGCTACTTCAACCAGCGACACGAGACGAGCACCTTCACCATTTGCGGGGTCGACGGGGAGCAGACGATGCACAACCTGCGCGGGGCCTTCATGGGCGACACGCCCGCGGCGGTCTTCTTCGCGCGCACCTTTCGGCATCCCGTGCAGCGGTGGCTGGATCTTCTTCGTGCTCAGACTTGGCATGGGCGGCCACCTGCCCGTCCTGAGACTCATGCCGAGTGGGTCGACCAGGAGATTGCGCCGCCGTCGCCGCCTGCTGATCCTGATCGTACGCTGTGGCCTAGCGAGGCGCTGTGCACGGCCTGGGTTCCTATCCTCCAGCGCCCCGTGGACCTGTCGACGCGGATCTACGCGGACGACACGAACAAGACGCACATCGTCTCGTCGGCCAAGAATGCTTTGTTCACGCTCGAGCAGTCACATGTACACTTGAGTGCTTCGTTATCGTCGGAAGGATATTCTCATAATGCTGGGAAAAGTTGTGTCTCTCCCTCCTTTGTGGGTCCTCGGTCGAAAGAGTACAATGCTGCTGTGTTCGGGGGTACTATTCGTCTGCCAGGCCAGGTCCAGTTCGACAACATTGCGTTAGCTTGGCTGCGGTTAAGGGGGGGTCCAAAATCCCCCCGGGGAACCGACGTTGGCGGTGTGAGGGTAATGAGATCGAGGATGATATGTTGGCTTCGATGACGGTATGGGGATGATATGTTGAGGATGGTACGCTGATGATGCAATGATGATGTTTGCTGGTCGCGAATACGGTGGTAATGATATGATGATGATATGATGATGAGCGGTAGAGGTTGCCAGTGTGGATTGGGTTCATCAGGTTGTAACGGTTATAAGGGTTGAGCAAAGTTAGAAGGGCTATAGGGGTTAGAAGGTTAGAAGGGTGATCAGGGTCAGACTGAGTATGCAAGTTTGGAAGAGTATATAAGTTTCAGAAAAGTTGTGATGGCTATAAGTACGATAAGATTGATAATGTTATAGGGTTATAAGAGGGAATCGGATCTGGCTTAAAAATGCCTAGGTGTTAGGAGGGTTATGAGGGTTAGAAAGAATATAACAGTTATAAATTACAACGGCTATAAAGGGTTAGAGCGGTTAGAACTCATATGCGGGGTATAAAGTTAGGAAAAATACAAGGGTTATAATGCTTATAACGGATATAACGGCCTCAGAAGAGCAACCAGTGCATGCGATGGCTATAATGATTCAGCGGGTTGTAATGGTTATAACTGCTGTGAGAAGACTTGCGAAATATAAGAGTTTTAATGATAAGACTGGCTATAACGAAAAATCGATCATACGAGTCATAACGCTTATGGCTTTACGGGCCCCAACGGTTACAAAGGGTTCTGAGTGCTGTGCAGGTTATGAAGGGATACGGTTTATAATTCTGATGGGGACTATCAGGAATACAAGTTTTACACAAAGGGTATAAAGGATTGAACTGTTATACGTGTCAAAAGAGCTAAATGGGGTTATGAAGTTTAGGAAGGTAGACTGAATCTGGCTATAAATAATTTACGGGTCATGAAGTCTGTGAATGTTGTGAAGATGCTGATGGTTGTTAAAAAATGGTACACATATTACAAATGTTGTAAGGCGGTGAGCGGTTATGCAGGTTATGGTGGTTTTCGCGAATAGAAAGGTATGAGAATTATGGGGATGGGCTGCCACGGTTATCAGAATTACAATGGTCAACCTGGTTATGAGGGACGTTCGGGCTACAAGGGTTCGAATGGATATATGGGTTGATAAAAAATACGAAGGGCTATCATGATTACAATCGCCTTAACGGTCATGTTGATGTAAGGGGTGCGAGTGTTACACACGATTTTTTGCAGCTGTAAAAGCTACCTGTGCGATCATGCGTTTGAGGTTTCTAAGGGTCATATGTGATATAATGGTCATGGGACTAGATGTATACCAACGTAATCGTGCAAACCAAATTATAAATTGTTTTTAGGGCGATACGGGTTATAAACCTGATAGGGGCTATAAGGGTTCTGACCGCTTTATGAGTTAATATGGTTATAAAGTCCCATAAGGGGGTGCTATGTTTATATACATGTGATCATAGCTTGAGGGTGTCATCAAAAACGGCGCGTTAATGAGACCGCCAACGCGTTTCCGGAAAAAGCCCGAATACGTTCCACTGGCTGCGAAAGAGGTCCCGAAGACGACAACAGAGGGCCCCAACGCGGCCCATGAGGGTCATCAGAGGCCCCATGAGGGCTCCAAGACGGACCAGGAGGGCCCCACGAGGCGCCCAGAAGAAACTGTATAACCGCTGTAACCGTATAGTCCTTATATCCCTTACAACCCTTATCACCATTTCTAACCCGTTATAGCTGTTCATAACTGTTCAAGCAATGATACTCTTTACAGCAACATAACCCTTACAACATGCATAACCACGATAACCGCTATAACCAGAATAGCACGTATACCTTTTATAGCAACTATAAGCGCTATACCATCATAGCCATTATAACCCTTGCAACCTTCATAGCCTTTACAATACATAACAATCACAACCCTTTATCACCATGATAACCGTTATAACCCTTTACCCATGCATCTATAATCGTTAAGACCACCATAACCCTTCATGGCCTTTGTAACCCTCATAGACACGCCTACATGCTTACAAACTTCCATACTCACCGATAACCGCTACTAAGACCACATACTTGCCGACACTCCTACTTGTGTACGTACCCATCACCTATCTACGAGTACCTGCGACATAGCTTACAGCATGCTACATGTTAGATGATGCCTACTACTACTACTACTACTACTACTACTACTACTACTACCACTACTAGTGCGACGTCTTAGGTCGTACGTCGTGCAAACGTTGGTATTCGGATGCAGGTCGCAACTCGCGGGTAGTAATGCGTAATATGTAGTACTTAGTACACAGTATTAGATGCGTAATATTAATCACACTAGCGGAAGTACTCTTAGTTGTAAGAGTAACCGTCGTAGCAATAGCAGTAGCACTAACGGTAGCAGTAACAATAGTAGGACACCCCTGCTAATCTTAGTCCGTGACGGAGCATTGTAATACGGTTCGTAATATCCGTAGTAGTCGTAGTGGCGGTGGCAGGGGTAGTGGTACTGGCTGCTGTAGTCGCGCCCAGAGGTAGTGGCAGCGGCAGAAACAATGCGGGGGACCCAGACGTCACGCCGGGAGGCCCTATAGGAAGGGTCGGCGGACCATCCACTGGGGGGGTCTGATTACCTCGCTGTTCAGGCCATCGCGCTGCCAAAGGTTGCCAGCTAGGGCTTGCGTCCTTACTAAAGGGGGGGGGAAGGGGCTCCAGGAGGGGAGGGGGGGCGAGGCTGGGGAAGAGGAGGAGGAGGAGGAGGACTTGCATCCTTGCATCCTTGCGTCTTGACGTCTTGAGGAAATGCACGCGCGCATACAGCATCACCAACATCACGTGTGCCTGTGTGCGCGTGTGTGCGTGGCCGACGATTCTCCATATATTATCCTTTTCTGTTTCCACCTGCTCTTCCTCCTCCCCCATAGCCGTTTTGGCTCGAACAGTTGCACTTCCGAGGAAGCCTCGGCGTTCATATACACCAGACTTGTGCGATCAAGTTGACTGTGATACAATGGACATGTTAATGTGTGGATCCGTGCAATCACCTACCCGCAAGCGCCGGGGAACGCCGCCAGCCAAGCAGAGCCCCAACAAGAAAGTCAAGGCCGCTGCATCGTCGGCCAAGCCAGTCCCCCCGCAGTACATGGCTTTACCAATAGTGCTACGCATTGGGAGTATGTGCAGCGGTATGCTATCGGAGTACTGGGCCTTGAGTGGAAATGTCAAGCACGTGTTTGCAGCAGAGAAAGATCCCCATGCGAGAGCTTTCATCCAAACAAACTGTGATGTGGAGAAAGTGTTCGAAGATGTAACGGACACATCGTTCAAGAAACAAGTGCCCAACCACGATGTTCTCATAGCAGGGTTCCCCTGTCAACCATTTTCGCCAAATGGGAAAAATTTGGGGACAGACGACGAGCGTGGAACAATATACAAAGACGTCGTTGACGTCATCAAGGCCAAGACTCCGAGGTTTGCAATTCTTGAAAATGTCAAGGGGATGATGGAGCGGCACCAGGGCACAGTCTTCGACATCGTGAAGATGATCACGAACATTAAGACCCCTGCTGGTAATCAAATGTACAAGGTATTCGCAAAAGTGGTCAACAGCAAAGATTTTCGGCTCCCGCAGCGGCGAGAGCGACTCTACATAGTAGCCATCAAGCTGTGCGGTCGGCCATTCGATTCAGTGAGGCTCCAGTGGCCAAAGCCGCTGGCTCCAGTTGGGCTCAGTTCGATTTGGGATCGTGACTCGGTGCGTTTGGCTTCATACTCGCGCTACCCATTCCCGACCACAGAGGTTGCCCAGAAGAACGTGAAACAGATGTTGCATGTCATCAAGGGGTGGGCCAAATCGTCAGGCAAGGACCCCACGACCTACCCGGTGATCGTTGACATCGGCAGCAGTACTCTCTGTTATGGTAGCGACACTTGCCCGGCTTTGACACGCTCTCGGACTGCGTCGCGCGCATACTGGAGCATGCAGCACGGACGCCAGCTAACCATCTCAGAGTTTGCGCGCCTCCAGGGGCACGACATCCGCCAGATGTCTATCACTTGTTCGGAGAATCAGATGGGCGCCATGCTCGGTAACGGATTCAGCGTGCCTGTCATCAAGAGTATCTTCAACGCTGCAAAGATTGCAGCTGAGGGGTCATAGAAGGCAATGATCGTCAATATGGTTGTGCTGGCAGACCGCATTGATTCAAGCCTTCAGACTTGTCCTGGATACAGCAAGGTGGTGGTTGATACATCTTTACGCCCATACCTCATACTTGAATGCACGTTTGGTGCTGTTGCGACCCTTGGTCACCTCGGGCGCTTCAGGTAACATGTAAAAACAAACGCATCACCATCCATCGCAGCACCATCGTATCATCATCATTCGATAACCTGTCGCATGGCATAGCATAGCACAGCATAGCGCAGCATAGCATAGCATAGCATAGCGCAGCATAGCATGGCATGGAATGGCATAGCATAGCAACTAATGCTGCTTTCCTAGGGGCTCCAACTTCTAGGTAGGGTCGCACTGGGGTAATATTTATCATCGCTGTCATCGTCGTTGTCGTTGGAGATGGCGTTGGAGGAGGAGGGAGAAGAAGGAAGGAGGAGGAGGAGGTGAAGGAACAGGAGGATCCTAAGGAGAGGGGCAAGGGACGCATCCCTCGGGGCGCCAGGGCGCCCTCAGGAGAGGGGCAAGGGATTGCCAGGGCGCCGGGACCTCGCCACATCCTTCTACCCTTATCCCTACCCCTACTCCAGTCTGATCCTACTCCTGCTCTTCTCCTCTGTATTGCTCATCCCTCCTCTTACTCTCATTCGCCTCTGCTCTGGCCTACTCTTGCTCCCCTCTTCTACTTGATTCCACGCTGCTGATATTCTACCCTACTCGGATCTGGCTTACTATTTGTCTTAGGTGGCCCAGTTTGGAGTCAACGCTATGTCATGCTGCGCTGTGCTATGCTAAGCTATGCTATGTTATGCTATGCGAAGCTGCGCTATGCTATGCTATGCTATGCTGGGCTATGCTATGATATGCTATGCTGCGCTATGCTATGCTATGCTGTGCTCTGCTACGCTAAAGCTCAGCAAAGCTGAGATGAAGGTAAGCTAAGCTAAGATAAGCCTGAGCTAAGATGAAGCTAAGCTAAGCTAAGATGAAATAAGCTAAGCTAAGAAGAGATAAGCAACGCTAAGCTAAGGGGACGTAACTGGGGGAACCGCGGGGCGGATACTGGGGGAATCGCCCGGGGCGCTTTCCACTGCCCGGCCCCTTTTAGCCCAGAGAGTAAGAACCCTTCTAGGCAGAGCCTAGGTAGGGAAAAACGATGGCAACGATAACCACGACAACGATCTCAATGACAAAAAAGATAACACTGACAACAAATATCAACGATTATTACGGCCATGTTGATCAAGGTAGCAACAATACCAACGATAAGAGCGGAACAGCGGGAACCACATTCACAGTGATAAACACAAACACAACGATCACAGCGATACACGTGACAACGGGCACAACGATAACAACGGTACAAGTGGTGACGGAAACAGCAATGATAACAACGACAACAACGGTAACGCTAACAACGATGCGAACCATAAAACAGCGACACGCGGTCCCCTTGGGGGGGGGCTGGATGAGAGGGGAGATATAAGTTTCCCTGGCCGTGCATCCTCCATCCGTCCAGTTCTAATTCCTCCGCCTCGGCCCCCTTCCAACTATAGCCGTTTGGGCTCAGATAGCATGGCTTGGGGAGATGCCACACCAACGAAGCGATCTTTTTTTGTTTGGTGGGAGAGGCGACGCGCGAGGCTCGCCAAAACATGCCCTTTGGACCCGAACGACCCAACGCTAGGCACATGGCTGTTCCGGCGTGGCAAGGGCGTGGGTTGCAGAGTGTGTTTTCTTCTCAAGCGGGACAGCGAGTTTGGCAGGTGCGAGTTAACCACCGACCGACAACTGAAGCTCGCGCGCCTGAAGAAGCACGAGCAAACGTTATCTCACAGAGAGGCTGTAGCTCAGGTGTTGGATGATGATGGCAAGGCAGAGGCCGCGCACGATGCCAGGCAAGAGACACTGGCCCCCTCCATAGAATCATTTCGCCGCGTGTGGGAGGCCAGGTCCAGGCCAGGGGCCAGGAAACCACTAGCTGGGGTTGGTGGTGCGTGGAAAATTCAGAGGATGGAATATTGTATCTATGAGGTTCTGACAGCGTTGGATCGTAACAAAATCATGTCTTCGTCGCGCTTGGCAACTCATTCCGATTCTCGCAAATCAAGGTTGACTATTCGGTTTGCTGTGAATGGCCTCGACTTGTGTCCAAAACGCGGTCTTATGGGACACGTGAATTACGTTCAGCCCAAAATATCTGCAAAAGATGCTTCAGAATGCCTTCGAGAATCTTTCGATCAGATAATCAGGCAATTCTGTACCATGGGGTTTCATGCGCCACCCGGTGGCTCTGGAGCTACTCGATTTGATGAGGACCTCTACAATCACACTAAGAACATACACGAAGTATTCGACACCGACGCAGAAGCAGTCGCTGTCAACAACGGAATGGACATGGCAGGAGCACTTCTCTCGCACGCTGGGAGGCGGGCCGCCTATTTCCCGAACAACAAGATATTGGTCAAAGACCCCACGCACGCAGCCAGGAGGGTCCTGGAGCGACCGAGTTTGCATTCAAGCCCTGCGCTCAAAGAGGTACTGCACACGCTTGTCCTCGAGCCTGGCAGCATTATGAAACGCATAAAGAATTCTGACGTTTTCAAAGAAGCGTTTTCAAGCTATGTGAAAAAGGAGCCGTCAACTTGTTTCGACACCACGAATACGAGGGTCAAAAACGTGAGCAGTGCCGAACACCGCTTTGACAGCATGACTGTACCTCTGGTCAGAGCCACGCTTCTGTTCGATGCCGCTGTTTCCACTGCGACCTTCATTGCTCTTACCCGCGCTGGGAAGGACGAGGGGAAGGACGCGCTTGCGGCCCTGGAGTACATGGACGGCCAGCCTGGTGAATTTCGCTTAATAATATTTGGGATGATGGCAGATGGGTTCTCAGAAGTAATGCGCTTCATTCGTTGGTGGGATAATGAAGGATACGATCCAGCTGAGATTTCTGTTCGAATCGCGAGCCTCGTTACTACGTTGGATTGGCTGTTTGCGAAGAAGAATTGCGTGCAGTTCGAGAAGGAACGCCCCTGCGAAGTTGAAAACATCGAGGCAACTGCGTTGACCTGTTGCCCAGCCCCCGAAAAGTGAAACACAATGTGAAAACGGACGATGATGTTTCATTGCTCTGGAAGGTCCCGGGATGGTCCGATTGTTCGCCTTCGATGTTTTCATGTTCGCGAGCCTTGTGAAGGCTTACACGAAGATTATGCTGGGCCATTTGGCACGGAGCCGCAGCGTCGTGCACCGAGGTAAAACATATGCAATTGGGGGGCACAGCAACAAGCAGCATGCTATCAACATAGCTTTGTCACACATGTGTAAGTGGGTTTCAACTCTTGTGCCTGCGATTCAGGCTGAGTTCCCAGCGTGGAATATATTGCAGGCTTTTGGGGTGTTGAGGCTAACAGGAGGAGATGTACTCAACTCGGCAGATATTGATCGTCTCCGCCGCTTTGCCCAAGTGTTCAAAATAAACTTCGATGCTTTGCGCGCAGATATCTTATTTGGTTTGCCGCACGCCAAACAGATGATGCGTGATGAGAAATTGTCTACTTTTGAGGTGTGGAAATCAGTCGTGGTCAAATATGAACAAGCACGTTCTTTCTCGGCTCTAAAGGCTTTGCTGGCCAGGCATGGGGCCTACGTTGGGTGCACGACCAGTGGCGTGGAGTTTGTTCACAGTTCACACGAATGTTTATTCACATCGAGGCGTGGGCTGGACACGTCATCCGAAAACATTGAATTGAAGCTAGTCGTGGATAAACCTGGCACTGAAGCGGCCGTGCTTGAAGTTATTGATATGGCCAGGGACGTATGGCGAACGATGTTCGGCCAACCTCGAGTCCATCTGAAAGCCCGCCGCGATGCAGGTTCCACCCGAGGCCTTTTGCCAGGGACGCTCAAGTTTTGGACCCACGCGAGAACAGAAGAGATCGGTACCGCGGTGGCAGCGAGTGGCCAGTCACAATCTTTGGAGGAGGTGTTGCAACGTGCGCGTGCCAGAAGTAACTTCGTTTGCAACGAAGCTGAAAAAGAGATACAGTTCAATGCGGCCAAACGGCGAGTGCAATTTCTGGAAGACCTCCGATCTGGCAAATTACTTCCTCACGAATATTCCCACGCAGATCTCACCGAGGCCCGGGAGCTCACGGAGCACCAGCAGAACCTGAAGAGACTCAGGCAGGCTTGGGCAGTGAAGTTCCAGTGAGCTGGATTGGAGTGGGGGCTTTAGAATTCAGCATACTTCCAATGCCCCCCGTCCTCGTCCTCTTCCTCCTGCTGCTGCTGCTGCTCCTCCCCCCCCTTCCTTTCTCCCTTGTCCCCCTTCCCCTCCTCCTGGAACCTACCTCCGTCGTCCTACGCTTGAGTCCTCCTCCTCCTCCCCCTCCTCCTCCTCCTCCTCCGTTGCCGCTTTTGGCAGGGAGGTAGGTGGGAGTCAGACGTCGGCCCATCCAAGCCTCGTTTCTTGTACCTCGCGTGCGTCGCCCCCATTAGGCTGAACGCCGCTGCCAAGAGACAGACGGCGCTGGCCAAGCCGACCGCGTTCGACGTTTCAGGCATGGCGATATACATCGATCAAGGGGCCCGTCTCCGATCCCGTTCCCTGCTCGAGTGGTGCATCAATAAAGGGGCGACGGTTGACTCGCATCCCCACCTTGGTTCTGATGTTTATGTCACTCCCACCCCAGGGAAACTACCAGAGTTGGTCCGTTTAGTCGCCATGCTCAAAGGGGCCCGCGTGTGTGATCCTGATTACGTGACGTCCGGGGGCGCGCGGGGAACATGTCTTACATACTGTTCTGCAATGACCCGGGGCGGCACGCATGCCAAGCCCCGCATATGGTGGGCATCGTCTGCTTTCCGCTCAACGCATCGGGTGGCATACACCTTGATGCAACATTTCACATCTCTGCCATCAAGCGTTTGGCGCGAGGAGTTGGATTATGCGGCATACGCCGATCACGTAGAGAAGAATCACAGGGGCCCAGTGAGACAACATCGGCCCATGCAAGCAATTGCCGTGCTAACTGCCCAGCAGCTCAGCACCCAATATTGCAAGCCTTATTTTTTTTCACTTGCTACTTTGATAGAAAAATTCGTAGTGCTGGGTGCGCATTCTGCTCTAGGGGTGTGTGGAATGTAAATCACAAGTTACTACTTGCTGTGAGCTGCTGCTACAAACATGCCCCGTTTCATCCTCCCTCGTCTTCGCATCCATGCGCCCCCTCGTCCTCGCTCCTCCACCGCGCCCTTCTCATCCTCTCGTTCCTCTCCCCTCCCCTATTCGCCCTCTTTCTCCTCCTCCTCCTCGTCCTCCTCCTCCTCCTCCTCTTCCTTCTCTTCCTCCTCCTCTCCCAACATGTTTCAACGTGATTAGAACCATGTTGCGCATTCTCAGCAACCTCTTCCTCCCCCTCCTCCTCCTCATCATCCTCGTCCTCCTTCGGTCTTTGTCCCAATCCGATTCGAAACACATTCCCCCCACCTCCTGCGACACAGATTGACAACATCGGGGGGTCAGTGAGCCTGTCCCCCACCGCTGCACTACACTCGGGATCAAATCGCCTCCGAGCTCTCGGCCGAAGGCCACTTGCAGTAAAGTTTCCGGGGCTGCCGCGGGCCGCGACCTCTTGCAGTAAAGTTTCCGGGGCTGCACGTTCGACATGCTTTAGGGTTAGGCAAAGGATTAGGAGGATGAGGAGGAGGAGGAGGAGGAGGAGGAAGAGGAGGGGGAGGAGGATGGAGGAGGGTAGACCTCGGGAGCAGTGAGGTTTGGCTGGGGCTCGGGATCGCCCCTGACCTCCCTAAGAGCTTACCCCCCCCTCCCCCCCCCCCTTAGGGAGGTCGGGGGCGCTCCTGAGCCACGGAAGGGGCGTGGGGGGACAGGGTCGATCTGGCGTAAGGGCTTACCCCCCCCTCCCCCCCCCCCTTAGGGAGGTCAGCCACTGTAATGGGCTATAGATTGCCGTGACCTCCCTAAGAGCTTACCCCCCCCTCCCCCCCCCCTTAGGGAGGTCGGGAGCGCTCCTGAGCCGCGGACGGGCTTACCCCCCCCTCCCCCCCCCCCTTAGGGAGGTCAGAGCCGATAAGGGCTGTTCCCATGACCTCGGGAGCAACGGCCCTCCTGAGGATAACAAAAAGGAAAACGAAGAGGAATGGGGGAGAAAGGGGGGGAATATGATGAGGATGAGGAGGGGGATGAAGAGGAGGAGGGTCGAAGAGGAGGAGAAATGGTGCGAATGGAAGAAGGAAGAGAGGGATGCGGTGGGGGAGGATATGTTTCAAATCGGCGTGGAAAAAAAAAAAAAAAACGAAGGAGGAGGAGGACGGGATGATGGGGAGGTAGGGAGGAGGAGGGATGAGAGAGGAAAGAAGAGAACGTATGCGGAGAAGGAGCAGGATGCAGGGTGAGACAGACGATCGTCGTCGCAACGTCGCGGTCGTGCTCGCTCGCTCTCTGCGGCCCCTCCCCGGCGCCCGCGGGCGCTTGCTGAAGTACGAGGCGGGCCGCACGCCCGCGCTTGCACCCGCGCGTGCCGTGCCCCTCCACCTCTCCTCCTCCTCCTCCTCCTCCTCCTCCTCCTCCTCCTCCTCCTCCTCCTCCTCCTCCTCCTCCTCCTCCTCCTCCAACATGTTTCAACGTGATTAGAACCATGTTGCGCATTCTCAGCAACCTCTTCCTCCTCCTCCTCCTCATCCTCCTTCCTCCTCTTCCTCCTCCTCCTCCTCCCCCCCCTCCTCCTCCCCCTCCTCCTCCTCCTCTCCGCACGTCGCTCCAGGAGTGAGGAAGATAAGGGGAAGCGGAGGATGAGGAGGATAAGGAGGAGGAGGAGCAGGAGGAGGAGGAGGAGGAGGACCGCCCTGGAGAATGATGATAGTTTCGGGAAGCGCGATTGACTCAGTGCGTCGCTAATTGAACAGAACTGGTGGCCAGTGGCGCCACCCTTTGCCCATCCAGTAGCAGGCATCTCTCGATTCGGCTGCACAGGGCGCAACCGATGGCACAACCAACTGACATAGCCTAAACCATATCGCAACCAATGGCGCAACCGATGTCACGCATCGCGGGTAATACATACATATATATATATATACATCTATATACAGCACAATGTTGCGCGCAACCTATGGCGAAACCGACGGCGAAGACCATGCACAGAGCATGCTGCAACCTATGGAGCAACACATGTAACGTATGGTGCACGCCCGTGGCAAGCGTGCTGCTCGAGTTGTTTGTGGTTTTTTGCCTCTTTCTTTCGCACCTCGCCTGCGGCACAGTGCTTCGTTGCTGCCATGGTGAAGGAGGCTGCTCCCAAGAGGGCCCCCGTCGGCGGCCGCGGTGGCAAACGCCCTGTCCCCCCTGCCAAGTGCGAGCCAGTAGATGACAGCGAGTTGGGGGAGACGGCTGGGGCTGAGGCTGCAGCGGCTTTGGCGGCTGACCAGGTGATTTCAGAAGAGGAGTGCCAGGAGCCCCGGGATCCCAAGCCGAAGAGGAAGGCGGCGAGGAGGGCCGCTACCGATGGGTCGACGACGGCGGGCGCCTCCGGGAGTCGATCATCGGAAAGTGGATCACCGTCGAAGGGATTGGAGGACACGCTGGCATCGGATCCCAACAGCGTGTTCTTCAGGGAGCTCATAGAGGCGATCCAGTGCATCAAGGATCACCGTGTCTTCCAAGACATCAACACTGCGGACGGGTACGGCCTGCCAAGCTCCGCGCATGCCGACCCGGGTGAAGTCGCCACTGGCGCTGGCCTCAACCCGACCAACTTCGTTCATTCCATCGAGGCGAGTGGCACGTACAGCTGCTACACGAACCTGTTCCTTATCGATTTGACGGCCGTGCAGTCCAAGCAGGTCCCGATATCCAGGAATAAGATCCGTGAGCTGCAGGACCACTTCTTCTCGCAGCCGACGTCCACTTGGCCGTTGCACTTGAGCGTGGCGGTCCGAAGCAACCAGCGCCCGCCCAACACACACTGGGGTCCCGGGTGCTGCAGCCTCCTCACGGCGCCAGAGGTGGCATGGGCTTACGTCCTGTCGGTGGCCGAATCCATCAAGAATGGGGCCACCGACCCGGAGTTGGCGCCTTGGTACACTGGCTTGCTGGCTGCCCCGATGAAGTTTTGTAGGATCGATAACGAGCAGGAGCGGTACTGGGCCCACTTGCAGTCTCGCGAGGACCTGGTCCAAATGGCGGAGTCTGTCAAGCGCTCCCCAATCGAGAGAGGCTTTGACGTGATGGAAGCCAGGGTGTTGTTGGACTCGGGGAAGGAGCTGGGAGCCAAAGAGTGCGCTGGCCACTGGGCGAAGAACGTCAGGCTCGCCAAATCGTCCGAGCCGATCTCCGTGAGCTTCGTGGACGCCGTGTTCACCATCTGGAAGAGGGTGATGGGCGTCCCGCACTTGAAAGCGCTGGTGATGCGGTTCGAGACGGAGCTGAGCAGGTCCCCGTGGGACAGCATCTACAAGCTCGAGGCTGCGCTAGAACACATCCTCCTGCCTCCCTCCTCTCCCCCTCCTCCTCCCTCCTCCCTCCCCCTCCTGCCCCCTCCACGTCCTCCTCTTCCTCCTCCTCCTCCTCTTCCTCCTGATTATCCTCATCCTCCCCGTCCCCTCCCCCCTCCTCCTACTCCTCCTCCTCCTCCTCCTCCTCCTTCTCCTCCTCCTCGTAATGTTCACCCTCATCCTCCCAGGCTGTGGTGAAACGATGCTCCACCACCACGAACATCACGTGGGCCCTCAGTGTCTTGTTCGACGCATTGAAGAATGGCCTCCTGACCGCCCCGGAGATCGCCTTGCGCCAGTTGCAAGGCAAAGGCATGCCGGGCAACAAGGGCATCCTCGATTTGTTTATGGCCAAGAAGGACGTCGCTGAGGCCATGTTCAAGCTAGGCAACGAGAAAGGCTTGAACAACTCCCTCTTGACTAAGATGGACTCGTGGCGAACCTCCATGGACAACTACCGCAACGACGTAGGCTACTGGGACGGCGCTGCGAAATCATACACGGTGAATAACCACTGGATCATGGCCCTCCCCCAGTCGGCCCAGAAGTTCCTCAAGATATGGGAGGAAGCGGTCGCTCTCTGCGAACACAACGACGCCCTGAAGCAGTGCAAGATCTCGGACCTGACGGTGAACGAGGGTTTTTTGAACAAGAAGCCCATTTCCGACCGCCTGGAGTCTATCTGGGAGGAGCTGGCGGAGGAGAACGGCGGGAAACCCAGCGGGGATGAGGACGGCAACAGCAAGCTCCAGCTCGCGGAGGTGGACGACACGGAGATCGAGGATGCGGTCATGGTCAGCAAGGTCTCCCGCACAGTGGCGCTGGCGAGCGACTCGGAAGGTTGGAATTGGAGCAAACGTGTGCTACGCATGGGCGTCGTTGCTTCTGACTTTCCCCTCCTCCTAATCCCCTACCCATTCCTCCTTCTTCCCCATCCACCCCCTCCTCATCCCGCCTTCATTTCTCCCCGGGAGGGGATTTGGAGGCGGGGAGTGAAGATGAAATGGAGGGGCATGGGGGGATGAACGGAGGAGAAGAACGGGGCGGAGGAGGGGGAAAAGGAGGACGGGGAAGGGGATTAGGATTGGGGAGCGTTAGAAGCAACCACGCCCTAGCGTAGCGCGCTGTTTTCGATTCCACGGCAAGGGAGGCTCAGGAAGTGGGCGGACTACGCCAGGCAGAAGGTCAACAGGGTCGTCAAGCTCGAAGTGCACCCGGGCACCGTCGACGGCGCGGCCAGGATCTTCAAGGAGTCGGCCCTCAGCCTCAAGGTGGAAGCCAACGGCACGACGACGAAGGACGACTTCAAGAAAATGAAATACATCACGGTGATCTATGACACGAAGCTCTCGGGGTCGGCCACGGCCCGCGCTCACCTCCGCATCGTCAACTTCCGCGAGAGCCACCAGAAGACGGGTATCAAGGGCATCATGACAGGCGCAGGCGATCAAAATTCGATCGCGGACAACTTGATGTTCTTCGTGTTGGACGGGCAGCAGCACGGGCATGAGACCAAGCTCATGAAGGCCTTCGTGGACGAGAACGGCAGGAGCGTGACCAAGGAGAAGAAGACGATCTACGTTACGTGTTCGGAGTCTTCGCTCCGCAAGCGCCGAGCCAGGGTTCGTGGTTCCGTCTCGCTCTCATGCGTTGAGTTCTGCCACATTGTGACCCACAAGCCCTTGGCGCTGCCAGAGAAGACTCGCTGCACTTCCCCGGGACGACGCACTCGGACTTGCTCGGGCCCTTCGACGTGCCAGATAACAGTTCGGTGTGGCTGGTGCCTCAGAAGGACAAGGCGGAGATCTACGGCCCCGCCATGGTGGAGTCTGATGGCTCCATTCCTGGCGATGACGCTCAGGCAGACCCAGCTCCCAAGCCAACCGACAGGGTTCCGCTGACCTACTGGAGCAACGGCAGCAAGATGTACGAGGAGCTCGACCACGGGGCCAACAGCGGGGGGTGGGTCGACCTCACGTGCATAGACGAGTACCTCGCCATGCTGTGCATCCGCCAGCAGAAGCCCTACTTGGGTTACTGCCCGACTGAGAAGCACAGATCGATGCTGTCGGACCGTCTCGAATGCTTGGTTTTCGACGCGTTCCAGACAGTCGGCGACTCGCTCTATGAGGCAGGCCTCGCGGAGCTGGTCAACCCCGACGGCAACGAGGAGGAGCCCGCCGCCGAGCAGGAGGATGAGGAGCTCGCCGAGGATGAGGAGACTCCGCCCAAGCCGCCGCCGACACCGAAGCCTGCAGGCCGCGGTGGCCGCGGCAACGGCCGCGGCGGCGGTGGCCGCGGCCGTGGGGGCCGCGGCAGTGGCAGTGGCAGTGGCAGCGGCGAGAAGGGGAAGCTCTTGGAGAGCTTGAAGGCTTTGGAGAGTGGTCAATGAAGGCTGCTCTGACCTCCGCCTCCACCTCCTCTTCGTATCCCTCCTCCTCGTATTTGCTGCAACTGCAGGCTGCAGCTTCTGCTGCGGCTGCTGCTGCCCTTTTTCCCCAGCCGCCTGTATTCCCCCTGCCTCGCCTCTGCCTCCCCGGAGGTGGTCTCTCGGAGGTCTGCGAGGCGACTGCGCTGCCGCAGCGCAGACATCTTCATCCAGGGGTGTCGCCCTGGGGCCCTTGCCAGATCGCCCGCCAACAAGGCGGCAATAACGATGCAGTGTGGTGTGGAGGGGTGCGTGGATATGTCAATGCACGCACGTCGGGTGGCGGGTGGGGGTAAACGATCTTGGCATGCGTTTGAAGGTATCTTAGTCACACGTTCGGTTGGTTGCTTGCCGCCCATAGTTCGCATGGCAGTGCCCCAGCGGGGCAGTGTTGCCGCGATGTTTTGCATGCGGCGAGGGGAACTCATGGTGTAAGCACTGGCGCACTTAGACGGCATCGGTCGCTCCTGACCCCTCCGAGATCTCCCTGCCCCACACCCTCTCATTCCTTTCGGCGCCCCTCGCCCTGATTTAGAGCGACCGTGTCAGTGGGAAACGATGCTTTAACAAACTGTGGGGTAGGCCGATTTTCGGGCGAGCAGCCGCCCTTGGCTTCCGGGTTGCCCGCGACCCAGCGGCAGCAACGAAGAGAGGGGCGGAGGATGACGAGAGGAGGGGGAGAGGATGAGGATGGCGAGCCCGATGCTTGCACTGGCCTGGTACCGTTTTGGCATGCCGCGTAAAGAAACACACATCCCCCTCCTCCTCCTCCTCCTCCGCCTCCTCCTGCTCCCGCCTCTGACCGATCCTCCTGTTCGTCCACGCCCTCTTGACCTTTCAGTTTCTCGTCTAGTCCCTGCGTCCCCTCACCCTCCTCCCCCCGCTCCCCCAGCTGCTCGCCTTGTAGTTTTGGCCGAGTCCCCATTGCTCGCGATCGAAGTCTGGGCGGCAACTCTGGAAACGACTCCTGGAGCGCAACTTCTGGAGCACGGGAGCATCGTAGCATATCTCCCCTCGAGCCCCTTGGTTTAGTCAGGCGCTTATCTCATGACAGATCCCTCAAGGACCGTTTCAAGCGTGCCCGGCGATGGCGCGAATGGAGGCCCGGCGGCCCAGCAAGGACCGATGGGGGTGACATGGAATTGAGATTCGTTAAGGTTCGTCTTTTTCCCTACCTAGGCTCTGCCTAGACGGGTTCTTACTCTCTGGGTTTAAAAGGGGCTGGGCAGTGGAAAGCGCCCCGGGCGGCTCCCCCAGCATCCGCCCCGCGGTTCCCCCAGTTACGTCCCCTGAGCTTAGCGTTGCTTATCTCATCTTAGCTCAGCTTATTTCATCTTAGCTCAGCTTAGTTTCATATTAGATCAAGTTCATCTTAGGTTAGCTTACCTTCATCTTAGTTTTGCTGAGCTCTAGCATAGCAGAGCACAGCATAGCATAGCGTAACATAGCGCAGCATAGCATATCATAGCATAACCCATCATATCATAGCATAGCATAACATAGCGCAGCTTCGCATAGCATATCATAGCATAACATAACCTAGCATATCATAGCATAGCTTAGCATAGCACAGTGCAGCATGACATAGCAACGCTTAGCATAGCATAGCATAACATAGCATAGCGCAGCATAGCATAACATAGCATAGCGCAGCATATCATGGCATAGCATAGCATAGCATAGCAACTAATGCTGCTTTCCTCGGGGCTCCAACTTCTAGGTAGGGTCGCACTGGGGTAATTTTAACAACGCCTGGAGTTCGCCCCTGAAAACCGTATCCCCTCTCTGCCTGCCAGGAGCTACAGTGAGCATCAAGATCCCTGGCGTCCCCGAGATAACCATGGCTATAAAATGGGACGGCGACGGCCGCGTGAACCCTGATACCATGCCCGTTGTCATCAAATATAACGACCAAGTGATGACGCCTGAGAAGCTCCCAAGTGTGCCCGAGGAAGAGCCCGCGGAGCCCAGCGGCGCCCCCGGCGAACCAGGTACGCAGCCCGACTCAGACTTGGATCAGGCCTCACCCACGCAGCCAGACACAGACAAGCCCGATGAAAAAGGTGGCGACATACCAAAATTGCCTGTGATTGAGGTGCCCGACGACAGTCAATCTCCGCCCAAACGCTTCCGAGCCGCGAGCCCCCTTTTTCCCGCAGAGAGGGCTGAATTTCAATCCATGGTTGAGGGTGACCCGACATGGACTGACGCGCAGCTCCCTTATGGTGCGTCGCTTGAGTCGCAGGACTATTAGAGTGTAGAGCTTGCCGTGGTATCGATAGCCCAATATCTCCCAAAAACATTATGTTGGGGTAAGCTGGACATGAGGAGAAGGATAACGAGGAGGAGAGGGATCGGGCAGGGCACGAGGTAAGTAAGGGAGGAGGTGGAAGGAGAGGGAGAGAGGGCACAGGAGGATCGAGCGGGGTGTGAGAGGAGCGGATGAGGGAGAGGGAGGCAGATGAATGGAGGAACCAGGGATGGGAGCAGTAAGTGAGGCAGCATAGAGGAGGGGGCGGACTAAGAGTCAGCGGGGTGAGAAGACGAAGAAGAGTCAGCGGGGTGAGAAGACGAGCAGCCAATACCACTACCCCTGCCACCGCCACTACGACTACTACGGATATTACGAACCGTATTACAATGCTCCGTCACGGACTAAGATTAGCAAGGGTGTCCTACTATTGTTACTGCTACCGTTAGTGCTACTGCTATTGCTACGACGGTTACTCTTACAACTAAGAGTACTTCCGCTAGTGTGATTAATATTACGCATCTAATACTGTGTACTAAGTACTACATATTACGCATTACTACCCGCGAGTTGCGACCTGCATCCGAATACCAACGTTTGCACGACGTACGACCTAAGACGTCGCACTAGTAGTGGTAGTAGTAGTAGTAGTAGTAGTAGTAGTAGTAGTAGTAGGCATCATCTAACATGTAGCATGCTGTAAGTTATGTCGCAGGTACTCGTAGATAGGTGATGGGTACGTACACAAGTAGGAGTGTCGGCAAGTATGTGGTCTTAGTAGCGGTTATCGGTGAGTATGGAAGTTTGTAAGCATGTAGGCGTGTCTATGAGGGTTGCAAAGGCCATGAAGGGTTATGGTGGTCTTAACGATTATAGATGCATGGGTAAAGGGTTGTAACGGTTATCATGGTGATAAAGGGTTGTGATTGTTATGTATTGTAAAGGCTATGAAGGTTGCAAGGGTTATAATGGCTATGATGGTATAGCGCCTATAGTTGCTATAAAAGGTATACGTGCTATTCTGGTTATAGCGGTTATCGTGGTTATGCATGTTGTAAGGGTTATGTTGCTGTAAAGAGTATCATTGCTTGAACAGTTATGAACAGTTATAACGGGTTAGAAATGGTGATAAGGGTTGTAAGGGATATAAGGACTATACGGTTACAACGGTTATACCGTTTCTTCTGGGCGCCTCGTGGGGCCCTCCTGGTCCGTCTTGGAACCCTCATGGGGCCTCTGATGACCCTCATGGGCCGCGTTTGGGCCCTCTGTTGTCGTCTTCGGGACCTCTTTCGCAGCCAGTGGAACGTATTCGGGCTTTTTCCGGAAACGCGTTGGCGGTCTCATTAACGCGCCGTTTTTGATGACACCCTCAAGCTATGATCACATGTATATAAACATAGCACCCCCTTATGGAACTTTATAACCATATTAACTCATAGAGCGGTCAGAACCCTTATAGCCCCTATCAGGTTTATAACCCGTATCGCCCTAAAAACAATTCATAACTTGGCTTGCACGATTACGTTGGTATACATCTAGTCCCATGACCATTATATCACATATGACCCTTAGAAACCTCATACGCATTATCGCACAGGTAGCTTTTACAGCTGCAAAAAATCGTGTGTAACACTCGCACCCCTTACATCAACATGACCGTTAAGGCGATTGTAATCACGATAGCCCTTCGTATTTTTTATCAGCCCATATATCCATTCGAACCCTTGTAGCCCGAACGTCCCTCATAACCAGGTTGACCATTGTAATTCTGATAACCGTGGCAGCCCATCCCCATAATTCTCATACCTTTCTATTCGCGAAAACCACCATAACCTGCATAACCGCTCACCGCCTTACAACATTTGTAATACGTGTACCATTTTTAAAAAACCATCAGCATCTTCACAACATTCACACACTTCATGACCCGTAAATTATTTATAGCCAGATTCAGTCTACCTTCCTAAACTTCATAACCCCATTTAGCTCTTTTGACACGTATAACAGTTCAATCCTTTATACCCTTTGTGTAAAACTTGCATTCCTGATAGTCCCCATCAGAATTATAAACCGGATCCCTTCATAACCTGCACAGCACTCAGAACCCTTTGTAACCGTTGGGGCCCGTAAAGCCATAAGCGTTATGACTCGTATGATCGATTTTTCGTTATAGCCAGTCTTATCATTAAAACTCTTATATTTCGCAAGTCTTCTCACAGCAGTTATAACCATTACAACCCGCTGAATCATTATAGCCATCGCGTGCACTGATTGCTCTTCTGAGGCCGTTATATCCGTTATAAGCATTTTAACCCTTGTATGTTTCCTAACTTTATACCCCGCATATGAGTTCTAACCGCTTTAACCCTTTATAGGCGTTGTAATTTATAACTGTTATTCTTTCTAACCCTCATAACCCTCCTAACACCTAGGCATTTTTAAGCCAGATCCGATTCCCTCTTATAACCCTATAACATTATCACTCTTATCGTACTTATAGCCATCACAACTTTTCTGAAACTTATATACTCTTCCAAACTTGCATACTCAGTCTGACCCTGATCACCCTTCTAACCTTCTAACCCCTATAGCCCTTCTAACTTTGCTCAACCCTTATAACCGTTACAACCTGATGAACCCAATCCACACTGGCAACCTCTACCGCTCATCATCATATCATCATCATATCATTACCATCGTAATCGCGACCAGCAAACATCCTCATTGCATCATCAGCGTACCATCCTCAACATATCATCCCCATACCGTCATCGAAGCCAACATATCATCCTCGATCTCATTACCCTCACACCGCCAACGTCGGCTCCCCGGGGGGATTTTGGACCCCCCCTTAACCGCAGCCAAGTTAGGTATTCAAACGTCGGTGAATGGAGGAGTGCAGGGAGGTTCTGGGCAAAAAACCGAGTCTGGCGATGCACCCGCATCGTTTTTGGCGCCATCGTCCAGGGGGCCCTCTTGTCGGGCTTGACCACGCTTGTCCTGTCGGAGGCTCAGGAGCTGCGCCTCGACCGTGTGCTGATCGGCTTCGCTCGAAAAATCCTCGGAGGAGATGCCTGCCTAAAGGTGGAGGTGAAGGATGAGGAGGGCCAGGTGGTTTTAGATGAACAAGGTAAGGCAGTCGTTCGCTATCGAGCTCTCTCTGACGCCGTGGTCTTTCGTCGTGTCGGAGTCGCACCTGCCCGAGTTGAGCTCCGCGTTAGGCGGCTGCGTCAGTACCAGAGGTGGATCAGACACCCCGAACGGCATCCACAGGAAATTGGCGCGATCTTTGGTCAGTTACCGCTCGATGCTCATCCCACACTGTGCGCACAGGGCTTCCTGCACGAGCACGCGAACGCATACGCCATACGCTTCGCGTCGGACATCCTTGTCTTGGTCCAGCGGTCTGAGGCCGAGTTGCTTGAGTCATGGCTGTTCACGGGCCCCTCGGATGAGCCCCATATGAGACTCTGTGTGCGGGCCCTCTTCATGGACGGGGACCGTCGGGAACAATTTCTGGCGCTCGATCCTGGACTTCTACGGGCTGAAACCAAGACCGTTGCTATACCGCCTCCTGTTGGGCTCTACGGGCCTCCTCCTGAGGTTCTTGAAGGTGCTCTTGAGGTGCCCCCACCACCGGTTGCGACGTGGACGCGCGACCTTCTGAACGACGACGGGACGACCTGCGAGAGGACCTTCAATACGAAGAGAGCGTTGCTGGCACATCAGCGCTTTGCGAAGGGAGGGGGGCGCTCTTGCAGATCTAGATTGCACACCATCATCGTCACGAACGAGTGCATATTCTGTCGTCAAAGTTTTCGCACTCGTCGGATTGCTCAGGAGCATGCGGTGCAGGCGGTGATTCGAGGTCGGTGCCCCCCGAATGTCACGCCCTTCTTCCACGCTGTCCAGGACCCTGAGAGCCTCTTCTGCCCTCTTGCTGATCTCACACGGGGTACTCACTTTGGTGGTCATGATGCACATGCTCACGAATACTGTTGTTTTCATTCGGAGCCATTTGAGGATCGAGAGCAACTTTATCGCCATCTGCGTCGGCACTCTCCGAGGGCTCCACTTACTCAGCGTGAGCCCGATGTGCCGACTGGGGACGGAGGCGCTCGAGGCGGCGGCCCATCGCTCCCGATCGCACGGCGGTCAGCACAAGGGATCGCGCAGGGGCCGCTCTGGCTCGGCGGCGCAAGGCTCCCGCCCGCGTGGCGGTGCCAGGCACCAGCAGCGCAGCACGGCGCCTGCGGGCGAGGGCGCCCCGAGCGCCGCACAGCTCGCCAGGGCCCCTGTCTCGCCCCCAGGGGGCCGCGGCGGGCTCGGCAGCCGCGGCGGAGCAGGAGCGGGACGCGGCGGTGGAGCTCGCGACGACGCTCGCAGGCAGGTGGGCCAGACGTACGGACTCTCCGCCGACACTCTCGAGAAGCTCCCAGCCATGGACATGAATCTATGTGCGCGTCTGATGCCAGTGATCATGCGAGCCGTGCTGGGCAACTCTTTCAACCTGAGAATGCTGATGGCGGCAGAGTTCGTCACCATGACGATGGACGAGCAGGCCGAGGTGATTCAGAGTGGTTTCCAGGCGGGACGCGCATACGCCACGGAGGCGGCCAGGATGCGCGACGAGTTCAACCAGGACCCGCAGAACAAGCAGCCGCCCGAGATCATCATGGGGCCAGCATGTGTACAGGTCTTCCTGGTGGCGGCGAAGAAGGTGACAGCGATGGGCGAGCGCGTCGGCATGGCCAACGCCAAAACGTGGAAGGAGCAGCAGGATCGCCTCGACAGTATTTCTTCGATGGACGATCTCACGATGTTGGTCAAAGGCTTTCGGGTCAGCCCGGCGTTCAAAGAGGGGCTCGCGAAGATAGTCCTCAGCTTGACCGATCACAACATGCAGCGGTCGCTCCAGAATTGCCTCATCCAGATGGGGGCGACCCTGAGGCCTGGAATGGCTCCGAGATCTCACACGGAGAGGATATTGCAGCTAGCCCTGGACGAGTTCGACCTGTAGCCGACGATGGCGTCAGAACGCAAGTCCCGTCCGCCTGCTCCTCGAGGGCGAGTCGGGCTCCGTCGCCACGAGGCGTTAGAACGCAAGTCATGGCATCCTCCCAAGGCGTCAGATCGCAAGTCCCGTCCGCCTGCTCCTCGAGGGCGTGTCGGGCTCAGTCGCCACGAGGAGTTAGAACGCGAGTCATGGCTTCCCCTGCGGGCGTCAGATCGCAAGTCCCGATCGCCTGCTCCTCGAGGGCGCGTCGGGCTCCGTCGCCACCAGGTGTTAGAGCGCAAATGGCGTTAGAACGCAGTCGGCAGGATGAGATGGGCATCGTGTCGCGTTCGTCGCCTTCTTTTCGACAGTACGGCGAGGGCACCGTGCAGTATCTACTGGAGGCTGCTACAAGGACGCTGCCGAGAGCCAGCTATTGTCCGCAGATAGCAGGTTTGGGGACACAGGGGGCCAGCTCGAGTTCGCAGATGGCCAGGGTGAGTTCGATGTCAGCTACTCCTAGTGCGAGTGTTGCCGCGTCGAGTTCGAGAGTTACCAGTTCTAGATTGCAGATGCCACTGAGGGGGAGTTCTGCGACGGCGAGGGTGTCGGCCTCCACGTCGACTGAGGTCGTGGGAGCCGTGACCGCCCTGCAGGAGGCCCGAGCCGCTGCTGCCGCCGCTTGTCCCCCTCCTCCTCCTCCGAGGCCTCCCTTACCTTCTCGCTCCTCCTTCAAAGACCTCGTGGCCTACGCCGCCCGTTTTTAGCTTTCCTGGTCTTTTAAACCTGAGAGTTTCCCGATTTGTTCGGGGTGCGCTGCCAGGGACGCGATGCCCAGAAACTGCTGGGAATTGGGTCTGGATCCCTGGGCCGCATCGTGTGTGAAAATTCGCTCAGTCTGCTCGCCGTGAACTGCGGTCGAGCGAAGGCAATTCGGGGCCCCCGCCTGTCTGGGGGGGGGGCCGTCGTTTAGTCGCATCTCTTGCGCACGATAGGTCGCACATGGCAGAATCCCCCTGGTGAATGCTGCTCTGTGGTCACTCAGACGCTCGGCCCGAGATCGTTCCACCACCACCACCTCCTCCTCCTCCTCCTCCTCCTCCTCCGCCTCCCCCTCCTTCTTCTCCTCCCCTCCTCCTCCTCCTCCTCCTCCTCCTCCTCCTCCTCCTCCTCCCTCCTCCTCCTCTCCTCCTCCTCCTCCTCCTCCTCCTCCCCTCCTCCTTCCCCCTCCCCTCCTCCTCCTCCTCCTCCTTCCTCCTCCTCCTCCCCCTCCTCCTCCTCCTCCTCCTTCTGCGTTCATCTTTAAGAGCCCCCTGTTTGGCGCCAAGCTCGGCCAGCTCTTAGACATGTCGCACCTGGACCACCTGCCCGCGGTGCAGCGTTGGCAATGCCACAAGCAACTCGTGAGGCTGGCCGCGCAATTCGTCCGCGACCACTCGCTGCGGCTCCCCGGCGACGACCCCACGCCGCTGGCCTAGCAGGGGCGTCTGGTCACGCTCCGGGCCATTGCGCGGGCGTGCTGGAGGCAGGACGTCCGGGTTGCCCACCTCCTCCGGAACTCCACCGATTTGGCTGCAATGCACATCGATGTGGTGGACAGCACAGTGGTGCTCTCCAACCCGCCGGAGTTTGCCCGTGCCGCCCGAGCCGCCGACGAAACAGAGCACATCCGCCGTCACGAGGTTGCCGCACGCCGAGCTCCTGAAGCGTGGGCCGCCAGTCAACCTCTGGAAGCGGAGGGCTTGCGACGAGCCGAGCGTGCAGCGACGCGGCGCGCCCTCGCCTGGGCCCCCTTCGAGTGCAGGGTAGGCCTTGCGGACATCCGCATCGAGGACTCATCGTCTGGAGCCCGGATTGCCACCGACTCCCAGTCCATGCTCGACGCCATCAGGAGTCATCGGGCCCCGATCTCCATGAAACCGTCCGCGTCCGAGGAGGAGTTCGAGGCCTGCATCAGCCTGCACATGCCTGCCATCGACGCCTTGGGCTCGGCGGTGCCCTCCGAGGCCGAGGCGAAGGCCGCGCTCAGCACAGCGCATCGATCGCAGCTGGGGCCAGATGGCCTCACTCATGACGCGTGGCTCCAGCACCCGGCTTCCCTACGAATCCTGATGGACCTGCAGGCGCACTTGTATTCGGGAGGCGACGTCCCGTTCCACCTCCGCGGCCCAGTGCAGGAGCGGGCGCACGAGTCGCAAAAGGGCTTGATGCACGGTCGGAACTTCTGCAGCCACGCAGTGGCCCTGGACTCAGAGGCGCGCCGCGCCGGCATCCTGCCGAGGGCCGAGGAAAGGATGCCGATCTTCACCAGCTACGATTTCGCCGCCGCCTTCCCCAGCGTGTCCCTGATCTGGCTCACGTGCGCTCTTCGGCGGTTTGGCCTACCGATCGGATACGTCTGGATCTTCCGCGCCATGTACTACCAGCAAGTGACATGGATCCGCGTGGCCGGACGCCGACTCCGATTTCTCTCTGTCCTGGTGGGCGTGGCCCAGGGACGCGAGTGGCGTGGGCCGTGGCTATGGACCCCGTCTTGCGCTCCATCTGCGCGGCGTTCCCGACACCGGACGACGGCTAAGTCGGTGGTTGCGCTGACGACGTGGGCATCGTCAGCTACGACATCCGTGCTCTGAGCCTCGTGTCGGCTCCTTTCTGTGCCGCGAGGCGCCTTGCTGGCTTGGCTCCGCAGGCCACCAAATGTGTAGTTGTGCCGCTCTACGCGCTCCCGGCACCTCCCGTCGTGGCTCGGCTCTCGGAGAAACTGCGTCTGCTAAGCGAGGAGTGGGGGAGATTCAAGATTGCTTCGCACGCTCGCTACTTAGGCCTGTTCGTGGGACCGGGCGCCGATCGAGCTTTGCAGTGGCACGGCCCACGGCACAAGTGGTGGAGCCGCCCGCATCATATTCCAGTGACCAACGCCCCGCCCGACAGCGCAGTGCGCTTGTATGCCTCCCACGCGGTATCGACACTCTCATCTGTAGCCCAACTTGTGCCTCTTCCTCGAATGGCTCGATCGGAGTTCTTAGCCATCCACTCGCTCCTCAAACTCCCAGCTCGCTTGCACGCTCTGAGCTTCTGAGTCCTGCCACGTGGTCCGCAGCGGGTGCCATCCCTGCCCTGGAAGTCGTGACCACCGCGGCGCGTAGCCGCATGTCGCTGCACGCTCTCCCGGACCGGAGGCTGGCCCTGGAGCGTCTGCGGAGCGCGGCGGAAGACAATGCTTCCCTCACGGATTTCAGGGAGGGGGGTGGTCGCCGCGACTTTGGGAGGACCCGACGGCCTTTGCCCAGCACCCGGCTGAGGCGGCGGAAGGCGACGAGGACCTGTCGCCGTTTCGTGCACAGGAGCTCCAGCATGCGCGGCCATCGGCGCGGGATGAGCGCCAGGAGGGAGCGGCGTCGCGTAGGAAGCCCCACATCCAGCGTGCCATTGCGCGATCCCTCTTGCCCGCTTCCTTCCCTGATCGCCTCCACCTCCTCCTTCACCGCCGCCTCCGCGCATGGCACGGCGGGGTAGCGCCCAGGACGGTGGTCGAGATGAGGGAGGCTTGGGACGGGCTCCGGGGGGAGCTGGTGCAGGTGCGACCGTCCTGGCGCTGGGCTTTCCTTCAAACAGTGTGCGGCGGCTGGACGACACGTGGCCGCATGCACGTCCCTCGCAGGCGAACCTCCCGATTCGGGTGCCCTGACCAACGTGCCTTACATGACTTCCGGCACTATTCCAGGTGCCGCTGCCTCATTGGCCTCCTCTTTCCTCCCTCGATTCCGACTCCTGCCGATCACATCCAACGCTGGGCCCTAGGTACTTTCTGCGCTCCTTCTGGCCCGCTCACTCGCCGAGCCGCCATTCGACGAGTCGTGCTGGCATTTCACCTTTATAACACGGTCAAGGAGGGCGAAGAGCGCCCGTCCGCTGCCGCCATGGAGCGGCCACGGCAGGCTGCTACATTCGCGCGTCAAGAGGTGAGTTATAGGCGTAGAGCCTTGTTCACTCAATGTTTGCCCCTCCTCCTCCTCCTCCTCCTCCTCCTCCTCCTCCTCCTCCTCCTCCTCCTCCTCCTCCTCCTCCTCCGCCTCATCCTCCTCCTCCTCCTCCTCCTCCTGGTGTTGGCCTCCCCTCTCCTCCTCTCCCCCTTTCCAGAATGCAAAGGTGCGGTGCCTAAGGAAAAAGCCGGTCTTAAGTAATATTTCCGCCCCGGCGGCCGCCTCCTCCATCCAGCGGCCACCTCCTCCATCCACGCCGTCTCCTCCAACCTCCCCCCCTGCGAGGCCCTGGAGACGCTCCAGCCCCACGTCCACGCCATGGCGGGCAGATTCCGCGGCCGGAAGACCGCGGGTCAGTCCTAGTTTGTTTGCGTGTTTGGCGCTTTGCTGGCAGGCTTCGGGGTGTCTCATCTCGGCTTTCGCCCTTGCTCCTTGCGTCGATGGGGGCCGCTCGTTCTTTGTCGCGTGAGTCAGACTATGCCCTCCAAACTGCAGACGGGGCGCTGGAGAGACACCCAGACAGCGAGCATCTACATGTCGGAGGGTGCGCCAGTCTTGCCGCAGTTGTTCCAACCATCCTGTGGTGTTGGGTCTTCGTTTTGAAGAGACAGCCCCCCGCTTTTCCTGTCCTTTCCCCCCTCCTCCCGTCGCCCCTCCTCACATCCCCGCGTTTGCCCTCCACGTGCGAGTTTCGGCGCACCTCTCACACGCTGCGTGGTCGCATAGGGAATACCCCCGAATGCCCACATGGCTGGCGCCAGCGCCGTATTTTGGTACACCCTTCACACGCTGCGCGGCCCCATGGTGAACCCCCACTGAAGGCCCACATTGCAGCCCCCGCATGGCACCACCGCCAACTTTTGGCAGACCCCGCGCACGCTTCGAGCCCCCTTGGGGAACCCCACCGAAGGCCCAAATGGCAGCGCCCGCATGGCACCACCGCATCATCTTGGCACACCCCTCACACGCGTCGTGCCCCATGGGGAGGTCCACCGAAGGCCCAAATGTCAGCGCCCGCATGGCACCGCCGCCAAATTTCGGCACACCTCTCACACGGTGCGTGGCTCCATAGGTGGGAGCTCCACTGAAGGCCCGAATGGCAGCGCCCGCGGGGCACCGCCGCCCACTTGTGGCACACCTTGCGCACGCTTCGTGGCCCCATGGGGAGGCCCACCAAAGGCCTCAAAGGCAGCGCCCGCATGGCACCGCCGCTCATGTGTGGCACACCTTGTGCACGCTTCGTGGCCCCATGGGGCGCCCCACCGAAGGCCCCAATGGCAGCGGCCGCACGGCGCCGCCGCCCAATTTTGGCACACCTGTCACACGCTCCGTGGCCCCATGGGGAGCTCCACCGAGACCCAAATTGCAGCGCCCGCATGTGTTGCCACCGCTTCGTTTTGACATGCGCCCCTCAGACGCTCTTGTGGCCCCATAGGAGCCCCGCCGAAGGCCCAACATGTAGTGCCCGCGTGGCACCCCTCGCACGTTTCGTGGCCCCTATGGAGGGTTGCGCCGAAGGCCCAAAAGGCAGCGTCCGCATGGCGCCGCCGCTTCGTGTGGGCACGCCCCTAATCTAACGCGTATTGTTGCCCCGCGGGGGCCCGCCGAAGACCCGAGCGGCAGCGCCCGCCAGGTGGCGTCGCTTCCATTTCGGGACACCCCGCGCCCACCTCGCGGCACCGCAGGGAGCACCGCCGAAGACCCAGGGGGCAGCGCCCGCCAGGCGGCGCGACCGCAGCAGTTCGGCACGCCCTTCACACGCTTCGTGGCCCCACGTGGGGCCTCCACCCTTCTTCCCACCTGCATTGCGGTAGCCGCACCTGCAGATGGTTGGGCCGGTCTCCAGGATAGTTCTGGTGGATGGAGCCAGGGACTCGCAATGCCCTGCAACTTTCCGTCCCTAATAATCTAGGGAAGAAGGGGTCACCCCCGTGCCTGCGCGGCTGCATTTCGCATGAAGAGAGGGACGGGGAACAGAAAAAAGGGGTGCGAGGAAAGGCTTGGACCCCGCCTCGTGGGTGAGGGGAGGGCTCTGCCAGACCGCGTCCTCCCTGTGGCTGTTTCGGCACGGGGTTTTGACCCTGGGGAGATGCAGCGTGGCGGAAGGGGTTGGTCCCCCCTGGGCGCGGCCATGTCCTTCTGCCTGAGGCTGCGGCGTGGCCCCTACACCCTAGGCGATGCTTAAGAAAACCTAAGTTTTCGTCCAGAGTCTCGATTATTCTTAACTTTTCAAAGTAAATCCCGAGATTTTGATAGAAGTTCTGTGTTTCATTCAATTTCTGAGACTATGAATTTCTTAACCCATGATTTCTTAAGCCTTTCGCATGGTGTATCATGGCCCCCCTGGCCCTGGGGGGGTCCTCCGTGCGGTGCCTCTCCAGGCCCAGGGAGGGCACTATATTGTCTCTGCCGGAGGTCGTCCTCCCTGAGGTCCCTTCGGCGCGGAGCCTTCACCCCGCGGGGGGCGCAGCGTGGCGGGAGCGACGGCGCCCCCCTTTGGGCGCGGCCGTGCCCTCCTCTCGGGGGCTGCGACACGGCCCCAGCGTGGCCCCCTGGCCCCTGGGGTGGTCCTCCGTGCGGCGGCGCCCCGAGAGCGTTGGCTTCTGGAGCCTCGGACGGCCCTGCTCTCGGCGCGGCGCTGCCCACGGTGAGCTCCGGCAGAGCACCTCACAGAACAGAGCTCTGGTGTTGGAAGAAGTCTGGGGGGGAGACAGGAGCTAGGGAAAGTCAGATGCTCAGATTGACACTCACGAATACTCAGACTCACTCGAACTCAGACTTACTCACATCCTCCCCCTCCTCAATCAGAGTCGCTCATACCCAGACTCACGCATGCTCAGACTCACTCACGCATAGACTCCCACTCTGACTCGCAGGCTGAGAGGATACCTTAACCGAATCGCTGGCTTGAGCACCCCAACCAAGGGGAAGCCGCCAGGTGTGATTTGTTCTGCCCGCTCGCGCCCAGACTGTGGGGATGTGTCAGACAGTTTGCCTGTTTGGTGGCTTGGAATTTCGGTGTTTTCAGAACAGAGAGTGAGGATGTATCAGTCGACTTGCTGGCTTCAGCAACCCAAGGGGGAGCCGCCAGGGGTGGTGTCACGGCCCCGTTGACGGTCAGATTGTGGGGATGTCTCTGGCGATTTGTTTGTTTGGTGGTTTGGAATTCGGCGCTTTCAGAGCAGGTTGCGAGGATGTCTCAGCCGATTTGATGGCATCAGCGCCCTGAGTGGGGAGCCTGTAGGGCCCATTCGCGCCTCTAGTGTTGGGATGTCTCAGGCGATGTGCTTATCTGGGCCCGCCTACTTTTGTGTTTTCGGGGCAGATGGGCAGATTGTGAGGACATCGTGAGCGAAACGATGGCTTCAGCACCCCAAGGGGCAGCCGCCAGGGAACAGTTCGTGAAGATATCTCTAACGAGGCGCTGAGTTCAGCACCCCTAGGAGGAGCCGCCGGGGAGCAGATTTTGTTGATGCTTCGAGCGAAAAGCTAGCCTCGGCCCCCAAAGGAGAAGCCGCAAAGGGGCAGGACAATTGTCCGGTCGCTGCCAGATCGTGGGGATGTCTCGATCGGGGGCCCCCAAACAGGGTGGTGACCACACCGTGCGGTGAGTCGGTGGGGATTCGGGGTCACCGCACTGTTTTGGGACTCGGGTCGTTCTCCGAGGATGTCTCGGGCGACAGGGGCCTATGAGGTTCCAAGACCGTGCGGTGACGGACCGTGCGGTGAGGTCTTGGGGGATTTCGAGGTCACCGCACGGTCTGTCACCGCACCGTATCGGGACTCCAAATTCGAGCGAGGCCTTCGTTTTGTACTTCAGGCCCTTGTCCGTTCAGAGCCCCTATGATCCCCTCGATGTCAGGAGAAGGACGGCCGTCAGGGAGGAGCAGGGAGGACGGACGACGAACTTGGAGGACACAGGAGGAGGGAGAAGGGAGGAGCGAGGACGAGAAGGGAGAGGCTACGGCGAGGAGGAAGAGGACAGAGAGGGGAGGGGAGGGTCGCCAGGAAGGAGGGCAGTTGCCAGGGAGGAGGAAGGAGGACGAAGGAGGGAGGACGAGGAGGAGGAAGGAGGAGGACGCAGGAGGAGGGAGAAGGACTGCCGCCAGGGAGGATGAGAGAGGACGAAGGAGTAAGGAGGCGGACCCAGGAGGAGAGAAAGAGGAGAAAGGAGGAAAAACAGGGAGGGGCTACGGCGAGGAGGAAGAGGAAAGACAGGGGAGGGACCTGCTCACCGCCTGTTCGTGAGTCGTCGTCGTCGTCGTCGTCGTCGCTGCCTCTCATCGTGGTCAGCGCTGTCGTCGGCGCACCCGTCGTCCACTTTGACTCGCTCGCACACTCAGACACTCACAGCAAGACACTCACAGCGGCACGTGCCAGGAAATGAGATGCACACACGGGGATCTCCACGTCGAGGATGTTCTGCTCGCACGCCCCGTCCCGCTCGGTCTGCGCTAACGGTGTTGGAAAAACGCGAGCCCGATCCTGCCCGTGCGTTCCGAGGCTTCTGCCTCTTCAGGTCGCTGTGAGAGAAAGCATTATTTAACCATTGTTCCCTATTAATAAACACACCCTCCCCCACCCGGCCGGTAGCCAACCCGGCACCATGCGCACACCATGAGGACCCCCCACACCATCCTTGCCAAAAAACAATACAAAACGCATTCTGCCTCCATATTCGGAGCATGCGCAACCAACCCGATGCAGGCCCCCTTCCCACCATCCCTGTCAAAAAACCATGCACGGTACACTTTGGGGCAAAATCTGGAGTCATGTTCGTGAGACCCGCGGGCACTTTGCATTGTTGTTCGACAGGGACGGCGGGGGTGTCAGCATATTGCCTGCTGCGCGCAGGGCTACCATCCTTGACAAACACACAATACAAAATGCACCTCGCGACTAAATGTGGATAGTGCGCGGCCACCCCGCGATCGTTGGCGCGCGTGGCGCGCCTGGCACGCGTGGCGCACCTCGCCCCAGCGTCGCACATGGGCTCGGTTTTGGTTCCCAGTAGCTGCCCATCAAAAGACGACCGCGGAACATGCTGAGGCTCGGGTGTTAGGGCGGGTGGGAGTCAGCTAGTCTTAGACGGCTTGCTATCTGGAGGGTGTCTTGACGGACCCTTACCCCGTCCCCGTCCCCATCCAGACCCCACCATCTCACCCCCCAGTGGAGGGTATACCTTTCGAAACCCGAAGGAAACGGCCCATATCCCCACCCAGGGGGTTTCTTTGGCCAGTGGGGCCAGGGCCACGCCGTTGGGCACAGGGGAGAGGGCGCGGTGGCGCTCGCTCGTCTGCGGCAGGGCCGCGGGCTCCCCCCCCTGCGCGACGAGTGGCCCTGATCGGGGATGCGGAGGAGCACGCAGTGGAATGGAGGGTCGGGCGAGACGCCTTACCCCCGGAGCAGGAGGAGGGAAGAAGAACCGGAGGAGCAGGAGGAGGATGAGGAGGTGGAGGAGGAGGTGGTGGAGGTGGTGGAGGTGGTGGAGGAGGAGGAGGAGGAGGAGGAGGAGGAGGAAGGAGAGGAGGAGGGGGATGCTGGAGGGCCGCGGGCTCCCCCCCCCTGCGCGCCGCGAGCGGGTCCGCGGCGGCCGCGCCGCGCCCGGCCCCTTTGCGGGCCCCGATGGCCGCCGCGGCGGCCGCGCCGCGCCGATGCCCCTCGAGCTGCCGCTGGGGCACGACGGGCAGCCCCCGAGGGGCCTGGCGGCCGCGGCGCAGCGCCGCCGCACCCCCTGGCCGCGGCCCCTCCGGCAGGGGGCTCCGGGGGGAGGGGGAGGGGCTCCGAGGGGCAGGGGAGGCAGAGCAGGCGCCTCTCCTGACGGGCCATGCCGAGCCGTCGTGGCCACGGGTGGCACCTCTTCGCACCGCACGTGTCGCCCAACGGATGGTACTGGCTGGCTTTTCCTGGATGCAGCTCCGGCTCCAGACGCTCCCCTGAAGCAGCGCCAACGAAACGAGGGCTCCTCGCCCCTCCCTTTGCCTCCTCTGCCGCCCCTGCAGGCTGCCCCCCGACGCCTGCGCCGCTCTGCCCGCCCGGGCGGCCGCCTGAGGCGGCCGCCCCAGGCGAGCCCACGTCGGTGGTGTTTTTTGTTGCACCTGGCGAGCCACCGCTGGCCGCCCCCCCCCCCCCCTGGGGCCCAGTTGCCCCTGGGGCGCTTCGGACCCCGCCCCCTCTGTCTGGGAGGGGGGGGGGGAGGGAGAAGGGGGAGGGGGGAGGGGGAGGGCCAAGCCAGGTGCGCTCGCGTCACATCAGACGTCCTGCCCCTCCCTCCCATCCTTTACCATGGCGTAGATCTCGTATCAATTCGCACAGTCGGATGTCGCGCAAGGCAAGAATGCCAAGAGGGTACGCGATGGATGGAAAAGCATGGCGTAAAAGAGCACGGCTGAGCATGACATGTCATAGCATGTCGTGACATTGCGTAGTGAAGCATTGCATCACAAAGCATAGCAATACAAAAGATGGCATCGCATAGCGGTGCGCAACGCAGCATCGCATTGCATGCCGTGGCATGGCACCCGGTGATTTGGAGATAAGTGGCCCGTCTACGAGAGGACAGGGCTTGTCCAGAATGCCAGAATGCCAGCTCCATGTTCTCCGCAGCCGTGCCTGCCCGACGTGGGCGCTTTCGAATGCCAAGTGCCGTCCGGAGGCGCGGGAACGAGGCCAGCGCCGCAGCGGGAGCACGAGTTTGAATGACCGAAGCGCGGAAATGAGGGCGGCGCTGCAGCGGGAGCACCATTTTGGAAGAACCAGAAACGAACGGATAGAAAAAACACAGGAAAAAAGCAAGAAATTATGACACCATTCAGGAGGGGAAAAAAACACAGACACAAGTAATCGTCGATTCCCCAAATAACATTGGAAAATATGGGAAGTGGGGAGAAGACAGAAACCCAGAAAATATTGGAAAATATGGGGGATCCTTTTATTTGTGTCTATTTACTTGTGTGTCCCAGGGCCCCTTCAATCCTGTGTGTAGAAACAATACGCGGAGAGGACGGGACTCTCCGGACAGAGTCAGGGGAGAGAGGACAGTAGAATTCATATTGTGTAAGTGTGGAGGGGGGGGAGGTCCCTCCCCTCCTCCTCCTCCTCTTCCTCCTCCTCCTCCTCCTCCTCCTTGCCCCGCCTGTTGGCTGGGGGGAAGGGGCCAGGGGGCGACCTCACCCTGCGGGGTTGCGGTCGCTGGTCCAATGTTCGGGTCCTGCCCGTTACTTTCCTATTTGTTGGTTTCCCCCCTAAGGCGTAGCGTTTCCGGCGCTATTGGGGATTAGCCAATAATAGGAGGCAGGAGGACGGATTCAGTTTGTGCCTGCTTCATCTTTGTACACGCGTGCCCCTTGCTAAGGGAAGCAATGATGTGTGGCAGGTTTGCCAGGGCATGCTCGCCCGCGCCATGATCGGCGCCACGTTTACCCGTATGGGCATGATTAACGTTCTTCCCTCACGGGCAGACGAACAACTCCTTCTCCTCCTCTTTCCTGATGCTGGGGTGGCTGGCTGCTGCGGCCCGCGATGCCGGTCGTGCCGCACTCAGGGCATGCGCTCCGAACTGGTCCGATTTCGCCATCCCTCTGAAGGTGAAGTACCTCGGCTTCGTACTGGGCCCAGAGGCGTCCCTCCTGGACTCCTGGCAGGCGGGGGCCACGAAGTATCGGGGGTGGACAGACCTCCTACCCTGACACGTCGAATGAGGAATTGGCCGTTTTCGGTTCGCGGGAGGGCGTCGCGGCCGTCATTTTTGCGGGTCCAGGTCCGTCGGTTTCGGCCCCAGGCCGTTTTCACTAAGGGGAGGTCTACTAAAGGGAGGTTTGTCCACCGCCGAAAGTACAAGCAGCGCGCGGCGTTGCTCAAGAGCGTCCCTGTCCTGACGGCCGAGGTGATCACGTTGTACGACGGCTCCGCAGTGTCCGTCTTCACGTACCTGGCCCAGTTACTGCCCCTTCCAGAGTGCCCCATCAAGGGTGCGTTCGACGAGCTGCACCGACCTGGTCAGTCTAGGCACCTGGGCACCCGGGCCCGCCCTGGCTGTGCTGCTGCCTGGGCCACTGCATAGCGCGCCGCTCGCGCCACGCTGGCGGACTGGAGGGTATTCGCGGACGCGTGGCGGGAGCGCGCGATGGACGTTTTCCGGGCCGATGGGGCGCCCCGTTCTGGGATCAGACCGAGTCCATGTTGCAGTACTTCTTGGCCGTCGACACCGCTGCGGTCAAGGCGCCCAGCGAGCGTCTGCAGCCGCGCTGCCGGCAAGCCCTGCAAGCCGCCAGCGCCGCAGCATGCCGCGAGCTGCGCGCAGCGGCCGCAGCGCGCAAGCCCCGCCTGCAGCGCACACACGCGGCTGCAGCTGCCCAGCACTTATTTCCCGGTAGTTTCGACGACGCCTCCGTGCTCGGTGGCCTGCCTGGGCAGTCCCCCATGACTTCCACCGGAGGTGCTTGCGTCTCAAAGCCCAGCTGGCCGCCGCCGCCCAAGGCATTTGCTGGGCGACCTTCCGCACTCTCGCAGGCGCCTGGCCCACTTCGTACCGCATGCTCGTGCGACATCCCCGACTGCCGTGCTAGTAGCAGTGCCAGGACGGCATTGACCAAATATCGCATATGCGAGGACGGCATTGACCAAATATCGCATTACTTGGAGCGCCGTGGAGCCTGGTGGTGCGTGTGTGTGTGTGTGGCCTTGCGCACATGTGCACACGAAAGCACCCTGCATCGTCTCGGGGTGGGCACGCAGGAGAACTGCGGCGCAGACCCGCAGGGCGTAAACGGCCTGCCCCGAACGGTCGCTCGGCTGGCCACGTTGCACCACATGTACAACTTGCTCCGACAACGTCCAGGGCCGCTGCAGCCAGGCCCTGAGGTGGCAGTGGCGCTGATATGCGCGCTGCCGCCCACCGCGTTCAGGTCCCACCGATCTGCCAGGAACCGCAGCCCCCGTGGGTCGGTGACCTACGCGGGCGGCCCAGCAGCACCAGAAGGTCACCGACCCCGGCGCGCGCTGCCCAGCACGCCCAGCGGCGCCCAGTCCACATGGCGCAGGGGCGGTGTCTTACAGACCGTCCCGACAACTACTACGTCTACTCTGAGCGGCCTCCTCCTCTTCCTCTTCCTTCTCCTCCTCCTCCCGAGCCCCCCTCCCCCTCCATCCGCTCTTCTTGGACATGATGTGTTGGACATAGGGTGGGGCTGAGAGGGCAAGGGTGACCAGACAATCCTGACCCCCACCCCCAGCTTCGGGAGTTTAGAAGCCCCCTGTTCCATCTCCGGGCCCCGTCCCAATCCACCACGTGGGGATGTGCCACTCATACATTCCGAAAGCGTTCCAAATCGCTCTGCCCGTCCTCCTCCTCCTCCCCCTCCTCCTCCCCCGTCGCCGACGACTTCCACGACCACCGCTCCACCACGACCTGGCAAACGTGGCTGCGGCCGGGGCGTCGAGCTAGACTCGCGTCATCCACTAGAGAAGCTCCGCGACACTCTTGGCATCGCTCGGACGTGTGCGTTTCTTCCTCGGCGAGGACCATCGAGGAGCATGCTTGATCACTTGGCGAAGAAACCCCACACGAAACCGAAAAAAACACAGGGAATGGACGTCCAAGCGATGGCCAGCACTGCGCGAGTGGGCCGCCCAGCCTGCGGGGCGGGCCAGCGGCGGCCTCGGACTTCTTCGGCTTCGGCGAGGTGGCGTCGGCGCTGGTCGCCGAGTCCCCGGAGCGGCCGGCCGCCCGCCCGCCCCCCCCCCCCGCGGCAGACTTGTTGGGGAGGGCTCTCCGGGAGGGAAGAAACACACCGACACAATGAATCGCCGATTCCCAGGAAAATGTGGGAAAATATGGGCAGCGGGGGGGAAGACGAAAACCCAGAAAATATGGGAAAATATGGGGGATGTTCTTATTTGTGTGTATGTATTTATTTATGTGTCCCAGGGCCCCTTCAGGTTCGGCAGCGAGATCAGACCCAGAACC
>CAUYUJ010007480.1:38200-168200 GCA_963575745.1 Prorocentrum cordatum | reverse complement strand
CCCGCCCGCCCGGCCCTCCCTCCCCCGCCCCCTCCCCCCCTCCCCCCCTCCCCCCATCCCTCCCCTCCCCTCCCCTCCCTCGCTCCCTCCCTCCCCCCTCCTCCCTCCCCCCGCCCGCCCTCCCCCCAAGCGGTGGCTTCTGGGCCAGGACTCGGTTCGCTGGCGGCCATTCGGGGCGATCCGGGCAGCCCCCCAGAACGCGTTCGGCGAGGCGCGGCTGCTGAGAAGCACTCGGGGGGCTGGAAGGGCGCCGAGAACCGACGAAAGCGTCTGGAAACCAGAGGGTCCCCGATAGATCCCCGCCTCGGCGGCCATGCCGGCGCCCGTGGACAACGAGCGGCGCGCCTGCCTGCAGGGCTTCGACGCGGACCTTGCCGCGGAGGTCCCGGACATCCGCCGATGTTGTTTTCCCCCCCCCCCCGGGCCCAGAGGTCCCGCCCACTTCCCCTGGGGAGACCCGAGCCGCCGCACGAGACGCCGGGGGGAGCGGAAACAAATGGCACGCGTGGCCCTGGCTCTTACACGCGTGAGGGCGGAGGCCAGGCCAGGCGGGGTGAGGAGAGGGGAAAGGGGTTCTTGGGCCCTCCTCCACCTCCTTCTCCTCCTCCTCGACCTCCTTCTCCTCCTCCTCCTCCTCCCCTTGCCTCCTTCTCCTTCTCTCCTCCTCCTCCCCCTCCTCCTCCTTCTCCTCCTCCTCCTCCTCCCCCATCTTCCTCCCCTCCTCCTCCTCCTCCTCCTCCTCCTCCTCCTCCTCCTCCTCCTCCTCCTCCCCCTCCTCCTTTTCCTCCTCCTCCTCCTCCTCCTCCTCCTCCTCCTCCCCCTCCTCCTCCTCCTTCCTTTCTCCTCCTCCTCCTCCTCCTCCTCCTCCTCCTCCTCCTCCTCATCCTCCTCATCCTCCTCCTCATGGCCACCATTTTGGGAGGCAGGGCATGGGGGCCTGGGGGGCGACGAGCGCACGAGCGAGCGGCGACGGAAGTCTGGGTTCCGAGCTCCAGAGCACAGCGGCGCAGGAGAGTACGGAATCAAGCAGTGGCGAAGCGTCCTGGGTCGCCTATAGCCCTACCAAACAATGTTCTAAGAGCCTTTTGTGGTTCCCACGAAATGTTCTCTGAACAGTTCTGGCGGGGACTGTCTTGTTTTATCACACCGGGTTTATAGTATAAGAACATTGTTTTTGTTTTTGGAACATGTCTGGGTTCTAAGAGCATTGCATGGTAGGACTGTAGGAATGCCGGGACGGTCGGTCCCTGCTCCACAGAACACACCTCGCCAGGCATCGTCCCGAAGCCTGCTCCTGTGTAGCGTGCGGCCCGCTCCAGGAAGAGAAGCACCAAGCAACCAAACAGAGACGGAGAGCACGGAAAAACGGATCGTCGGAGAGACCTCGACGGGGGAGGAGGAGGAGGAGGAGGAGGAGGAGGAGGAGGAGGAGGAGGAGGAGGAGGAGGAGGAGGAGAGGAGGGAGGAGAGGAGGAGGAGGAGGAGGAGGAAGGTGGAGGAGGAGGGAGGAGGAGGAGGAGGAGGGAGGTAGGAGGAGGAGATGAGGGAGGTGGAGGGATGAGGAGGAGAGGAGGAGCGATGAGGAGGAGACCCTGGAGGAGGCTCCCCTGGAGCCTGCCGAGGGGGCCACGACGGGGGCCGAGAGCGGCCTCGAGCTGGCCGCGGGCGGCGAGGCGGCGGCCGCGAGCCGGCCCCGGCGGCTGCGGCTCGCGGGGGGCGGCCTGGCCACCGTGGCGCTCCTCGTGCTGGTGGCGGCCCCGTGGCCCGGGCAGGGGGCGCCGAGGGGCGCCGAGGCGCAGCCGCGGCGGGGCGCCGAGGGGCGCCAGTCGGAGGGCACCAACTATACACCAACACCGATCCTGGCCCAGGGTGATCCTGGCCAGGATCGGTGTTGGTGTATAGTTGGTGCCTTCCTAGCCAGGGCTGCGGAAGTCGACGAGTGGAGAGGTCCAGATGTCCAACAGATGTTTCAAATGTGTTCTACAGATGTAGAGGAAAGACATGTGTGAAGCATGTTTTTTGAACACGTGTTGCACATGTTAAGCACATCGTTAATCCAACGATAGATACAGGATTGTAAGAGTGTCCCTTGTCGTATGCATCCACAACGCCAGGGCGAGGCCCAGACGCGAAGAAGAAAAAGCTTTTGGCCCCGAGGGCCCCGAGGGGCCAGGCTCGGAGGCGAGGGCCCCGAGGGCCGCAGGCACTGCAAGACCTCCGCCGCGGCGCTTCGAGACGCCAGGGCGTCTGCAGAGGAAGAAAAAGCGCCAAAGACATAAAACTTTGGGCGCTCCGCGCGGACTTCTTGGGTCCGCGCTGGCCCCCCCCCCCCTGGCGCGCGGAGCGCGCCAGGGGCGGCGCCGGAGGACAGAGGAGGAAAAGGTACCGAGACCGCTGCCCTTCCCTTACCTCGTCGCCACAGGAGGCCGCTACCCTTCCCTTCACTCGTCGCCACGGCTGCTTGGTCAGAACGCACCCCTGGAGAGGTCTGAGGAGTACGGCAGGTTCGTGTCTTGCCGACGCGGCGGCGACCCCGCCGCGGGCGTTCTAGGTTGAAGGACGCCTGTGGCCCAGAATCGGCCAATACGCAGCGGTACGACAATCGAAAGGCAGCAGATCGCTCAAGGTTGAGAGATCCACGCGGTGTCAGAAACCAACGTCGGGGTCGTCACGACGCGAACCTGCAATATCGGCATCGGTACCTCTCGGCCCCCCAGAGGGAGAGGGGCCGTGGCGGCCCTCAAAGAAGAAGAAGGAGAAGAAGCAGATGAAGAAGAAGCCGCCCGCCCCAGCCTTCTTACCAGCCCTCCCCGCCCCGCCCCCGCCCTCCCCCAGACATCCGATGTCTTGAGCTTCTCTGTGCAGGGCCCATGGAGGTCTGGGTCTGTTCCAGGGGGCGCTTCATCCCGAGCCGTTTTGGGGGACTGCGGGGGCCTGGCGAGGCCAAAAGGTGGGGAGCTGCCGCACGGAGTTTCTCGAGACGCCAGAGGTGTGGGTCCGAGGGGCCCTCCTGGGGGAGGGGGGGGCGCCCCTTCTGAAGAGCCCCCTGCGCCTTCGCATCGCACCAACCCCAGGAGGGTAACATATGTGTATGTATATATGTGTATATATGTGCATATATATATAGGAGGTTGGGGGGTGAGATCGAAGTGGAACGGAAAGCCCCCCACCGGGAAATCGGTTTCGGTTTCGTGTTCGTGCGTGCCGTGCGTGCGGGCGAGGCGAAGCTGCGTGGGCGGGCGAGAGAAAAGTCTCCTGTGGCTGAGGCGCGGCCGTACCAAATGATTCTCCCTCCGGCAAAGCGCTGGCTCCAGCACCCCGAAGGGGAGCCGCCAGGGGTGTTTTCACGGGCCCGTTCGTGGCCAGTTTGTGGGGATGTCTCAGGCGGTTTGGCTGTTTTGGTGGGCAGACTCGCTTGCGTTTAGAGCAGTTTGTGAGGATGTCTCAGGCGGGGCGCTGGTTCCAGCACCCCGAAGGGGAGCCGCCAGGGGTGTTTTCACGAGCCCGTTCGCGGCCAGTTTGCGGAGATGTCTCAGGCGGTTTGGCTGTTTTGGTGGGCAGACTCGCTTGCGTTTAGAGCAGTTTGTGAGGATGTCTCAGGCGGGGCGCTGGTTTCAGCACCCCGAAGGGGAGCCGCCAGGGGTGTTTTCACGAGCCCGTTCGCGGCCAGTTTGCGGGGATGTCTCAGGCGGTTTGGCTGTTTTGGTGGGCAGACTCGCTTGCGTTTAGAGCAGTTTGTGAGGATGTCTCAGGCGGGGCGCTGGTTTCAGCACCCCGAAGGGGAGCCGCCAGGGGTGTTTTCACGAGCCCGTTCGCGGCCAGTTTGCGGGGATGTCTCAGGCGGTTTGGCTGTTTTGGTGGGCAGACTCGTCTGCGTTTAGAGCAGTTTGTGAGGCGGTGCGCTGGTTTCAGCACCCCCAATAGGAGCCGCCAGAAGGGGTTGGACACGGGCCCGTTCGCGGCCAGAATATTGATCAGAGCGTGAATTACCTACCCCGCTTTCGCTTCCAGGCAAAACCAAGCCATACCACGCGCCTCCTCGTCAAGCAGCTTGACCAGTGCAGGCCGTAGTTTGGCATCGCTTGGTGTCTCTTGGAAGCGAGGGTGGTCAAAAGCGAGGTAGGTTCGTTTGCCCCCTAATTGAGGAGGGGGAATGAATGGGAGGATTATATTCAATCATATTCAAAGCTCATTCTGATTCATACTCACTCACTCGCATTAGGATTCACTCGTCTTCGTCGGCCCTCGCCCACGTGGACGCGCTATTATAGTCGAACGCTCATGAACAGACGCTCACTATGGCGTGACATAAAACATGATATGCGCAGATGGGAAGCTCCACGCAGTGAGTAATTTTTGATAGGGATGGGGGCGGCATTGGCCCTGGTTGGCTGCCGGTCGCCTGGGGAAGGGGGTCTTTGTCAACAGGGAACAGCGATAAACCCTCCCCGAAGCGGAAGAAGGGAGTAGGAAGAGGAAACCGTCTCAACCACTCACTGCCTAATGGGCTGGTGGGATTGAAAACGGAGGGGAGATGGAAGAGAATGCGAAAATTCAGAAAGTATGGAAACAGATCTTGGGAATCCTGGAAGGAATTTGTGCCGATCTATTTGTGTCTCCCTCGGTCCCTTTACAACCCCCCCTCGACGCGCCGCCCGCAGACGCGGGCGCCGGCGGACCCTGGAGCTGCGGGCGACACCGGTCCAGCGGATACGGGCGCCGCCTTCGCCGAGGAGGCGGCCTCGCTGGATAGGGCGCCGGCGGACCCTGGGGCTGCGGGCGACACCGGTCCAGCGGCGACGGGCGCCAGCGCGGTCTTCGGAGCCTTTGCCGGGCGCCGCAGGCGACGGGAGCCGGGGGCGCAGGCGCCAGGAGACGCGGACGCCGCCTTCGCCGAGGAGGCGGCCTCGCAGGAGGCTGCGGACGCCGCTGAGGCCTCCGATCTCGGGGCCGCCATCGACGCTGCCAGGTTCGCCGAGGAGGCCGCGGAGGAGGCCGCGGAGGAGGAGGAGGAGGAGGAGGAGGAGGAGGAGGAGGAAGAGGAGGAGGAGAAGGAGGGCGAGGAGGACCGCAGAGCCCATGCCGACTTCGCGGATCCAGACCTCCAACCTCTCGAGAAACTCAGTCCAGAAGCCTCGCTGGGCCCCAGGGGCCGTCAAGAATCAAGAAACGGCTCGCGGGATGAAAAGTCGGGCCCGGGGAGGGGGCCGAGACCTCCATGCAGGAGAGTCTTTTGTTGTGCAAAGGTCACGACGTCGGGGGTCTGGGACCAGTCTGTCGCCATCTGAGCGGAGCGGCCAGTCTGTCGCACTGTCTCGCCTCGTGGCCGTCAAGAGAGGGCTCGGGATCAGAAGCCGGCCCCGGGGAAGGGGTCGAGACTCGAGACCTGCAGGAGCCCCCGTGGCGAAACGAGCACGACGTCGGGGGGGATCCGGGGAGCCGGCGCCGCCTTCGCGGGGAGGATTTGCAGAAGGAGGACGAGGCCGAGAGGGAGGAGGAGGTCGGGTTGCAGGAGGCCGCCGAGGAGGAGCTGCAGGAGGAGTTGGAGGAGGAGTTGTTGCACTCCGCGGGCAGCGCCGAGGAGGAGCTGGAGGAGGCCGCCGCTGAGGCTGCCGAGGCTGCCGAGGAGGCCGAGGAGGCCGAGGCGCGGGTCTCCGGGGTCTCCGACGGCACCGGTGAGGATGAACTCCACGAGGCCGCCGCCGAGGCTGCCGAGCTCGCGGAGGCGATGCAGGATCCGCGGAAGGCATCTGTGCTGCGTTTATGTCGGTGATATTCGGGGCGACTGCTGGCCTGATGCGCGCTCCCCGCGTGCAGATCCCACCCGTTGCACGCAGCCTGCGCCGGCCCTCACTGGGCAGCGCCAGGGTCGTGCTGCAGGGCTTCGGTGGGCAAGCACACGATTGCGCTACAGCAAACGCTTGAAGGATCACCGACGATGCACCACCGCCAGGACTGGACAGGGCCATCCTGGGCCCCAGGAGGGCGTAGGTGCCCTCCTGGCCTCGGCCAACAGTCGGCGGCGGGCGAGGGGGGGAAGTGAGAGGGGGCGGGCCTTCTCAGAAGGCTCGGAAGTCCCCCGGCCTTCTGAGAAGTTTTCTCTCAGCCTTTCCCGAAGACACAAGAAACTTCTCGGAAGGCGCGAGGGCTTCTGAGAAGCCCCGCCGCCTTCTGAGAAGGCCTTCCTCTTCTCACTTCCACCCCTCGCTCGCCGCCAAAACAGGGCGCGTACATCTGGCGCTTCGACGTTGCTCGAGGCGCAGGCCTCTGGATCTCCCGGCCAGTGCCCCAGGCCAGCCGTTCATCCCGAGCCTTACGTCGGGCATGTCCCTCTTCAGGAGGAGGAGTATTCAAAATCGGTTTTTTAAATAGTATGGGGGGCGATGTCTTGAGCATGTCTGACAACTTTCGAGTCTTGCTGGACGACCTTGAAGTCTCGGCCCAGACACCGCCCGCAGGAGGCCATGCCCAACCGAACCCGAGCCCTCCCCCGACGGCCCCGAGGCCCGAAGCTGGCCTCGAGGCGAGGGCCGGCGACAGCCCGGCCACCTCCGAGGCCTGCGAGGCGAGGGCCTCCCGGGCACGCCGCGCCAGGGCCCGCGCCAGGGCCGAGGGCCAGGCGCGGTCCTCTTGGCATCGCTCGGACGTGTGCATTTTTCCCCGGCGAAGACCATCGAGGACCATCCTGGACCATCGAGCAAAACAAAACAAAAAAAAAAAAAAAAAAAAAAAAAAAAAAAAAAAAACGCACGGAACCGAAAAGTGCACGGGAAATGGACGTCCGAGCGACGGCAAGTCCTGCAGGCCCCCGACGCCGCGCCTCTCGGCCCCTTCCCTTCCCCGGGGCCGGCTTTGGACCTCTCGGGGGTCGTCGGACTCAAAAACAACCAATCTCGGAACTCCACAACGGAGGCTCATCCTCGACCCTCTTCTCTATGTTCACTTTCCGCCCTTTGCTCCGCATCCGCCAAACATGTGCTCGAGAGACGGGGGTCAATGCAGACGGGGGTCGGCCAGAGCGCCGGACCTCGCAGCATCCTGCAGGGCCAGGGTCGCACCGACCCGGGCTTGGGCGCAGGATCCTGCAGGATCTTGCAAGGTCCTTCGCGCTGACCGGGGTTTGGGTGCAGGACCTTGCAGGATCCTGCAGGATCTTGCAAGGCCTGGCTGACCCGGGTCTGGATTGACCCAGGTCAGAAGATCCCCGAGATCGTTTCTTGAGGGCCCCGGGGCCTGGTGCGGGCCCCTGGAGGCCGCAGCGGCTGCGACCTTTCGGTCGTGATCTGTGTCGCGGCTCTCAGGGGTCGGCCACGCGCAGAGGGGTCGGAGGTTGACTGACCTCCTACCCTGACACGTCGATTAAGGAATTGGCCGTTTTCGGTTCGCGAGAGGGCGTCGCCGCCGTCATTTTTGCGGGTCCAGGTCCGTCGGTTTCGGCCCCAGGCCGTTGTCACTAAGGGGAGGTTTACTGAAGGGAGGTTTGTCAACCGCCGAAGGGGGGGGGAGGCTTCTTAGAAGCACCCCTGCTTCTTAGAAGGCGCGGGCCGTCTCTGTAGATGAAGGGCCGGCGCCTGTAAAGAAGCAGCTTCCTTCTAAGAAGCCTTCCCCCCTCCCCCATAATTATCCCTCTGTGCGCGCCGCCAAAGGGGTTCTGCAGGACGGGGCTACGACGACCAGGTTAAGTCGCCCCAGAGCGTTCCGAAGCGCTCTCCCAGAGCGTTCCTGAGCGCTCTGGAACGGCCGCGGCGCAAGATACATCTTCCAGAACCGCTGGATCTCAGAATTCCCTCGACTTACCCCGGTCTGACTTTGTCCCAGTCCTGGCTTCGTCATATTGGGTAGTGTACGGCGTGCCTCCCGCGGCGTAGGAGGCCGCCAGATCCACCGAGGCCGAGGCCGAGGCCGCGGACGAGCCGAGGCCGAGGGCCGTGGCCGAGGCCCGGACGAGCCTGCGGACGAGGGAGACGAGCCCCCCCCCCCCCCCCCCCCCCCCCCCCCCGAGGCCGAGGCCGAGGCCGAGGCCGAGGCCGAGGACGAGGCCGCGGACGAGGACGCGGCCGCGGCCGAGGTCGAGGACGAGGCCGAGGCCGAGGCCGAGGACGAGGACGAGGCCGAGGCCGAGGCCGAGGCCAGCGAGCCTCAAGGGGCTGGCGAAGGCCGCGGGGGCCACGAGGCGCTCAGCGGAGGCCGGCACCTCTGCGAGGATCGGAGGGGCCTCTGGGCGAACAACAGCAGGGGGGCGCAGCAGGCGTAGGGGGAAGTCGAGGCTTGCAGGAGAGTGGTCCCCAGCCACGCGCAGAGGGGGGCGGGGGGGGGAGGGGGGAGGGCTTCTTAGAAGCACCCCTGCTTCTTAGAAGGCCGACCTTGTCTAATAGATTTTCATGCCCGGCGCCTTTCTAAGAAGCAGCCTGCCTCTAAAAAGCTTCCCCCCCTCCCTCCACCCCTCACCCCTTTTGCGCGCCGCCAATACAAAAAACAAAAAAAAAAAAAGAGCTCCTACGTGGGTCGGCGTGGGGGGGGCTCCGGAGATAATGACCCTGACACGATCGCGTCGTGAGAAATCAGGACGGGCGGCGTTTGGCCATTTTCGGCCTCGGGGGGCTCTCGCCGGGCCTCGGGAGCGTCAAACATTGATTCAGGATGTACAACTGGTCCCGGGCAAAGAGTTCGGACTTCTAGTGGCCCCGTATTGAAAAAAGCAGGACGTCGCAGGTCTGGGTAGGAAGGTGGTCAGTGGATGCTAAGGTCAGTGATATCTGTAAGTGGGCTACAAGTGCCCCAAGGGGCTTATTGGGCTTTAAAACTCCACTCAGCCACTTCTCTCGGATCGTTCACCCGCCTAAGCCGCTTTTCGCGTGTATCCCCCCCTTCGTTCATGTGCCCCCCTCTTTAACAAACACCCGAGGATGGGTTGGTCGGAGGAGGTGGGGGAGCGAGGGACGGGGGAGAGGCGTTTCTCCTGCCTGCAGGAATCGTGATGGGTTTGGGTCGGAAGGTTGTTGCATGGTTTCGTTGGTTTTCGCATGTTTTCGGGACTCGGACTGGTTCTCATCAGCTGCGCCTCGTCACGGGCGTTCCGGGGATACTGGAATCGCCCCGAAGGGCAAACTGATCGGAGGTTGATAGACCTACCCTGACACGTCGATTAAGGAATTGGCCGTTTTCGGTTCGCGAGAGGGCGTCGCGGTCGTCAGTTTTGCGGGTCCAGGTCCGTCGGTTTCGGCCCCAGGCCGTTGTCACTAAGGGGAGGTTTACTGAAGGGAGGTTTGTCAACCGCCGAATTGAGGCCCGAGTGATCGCCCGAAAACAGTCGGTGGACGAAGGCCAGTCGAGACATTGGCGGCCCTCCAGGTCCATGGCATAACCCCATGCTCACGATAATAAACACTAGGGGATAATAAAGTTCGGGGTTCAGGGGGAGATAATCAAAGTAGCCCACCAGACCTCAGCATAATCTCGAAGTAAGAGATGATCAAGAGGAGACCAAACCGAGCACGTTTTGAGACATCCTTGACGTTTTTGAGACATCCTTGGCTTGAGACATCCTCGACAAGCTTCTCGAATCGCTTGAGACATCCTCACAGAATTACTGGCTTCGCTTGAGACATCCTTGAAACATTGCTCGTTTCGTTTGAGCCTGCCTCCCAAAATTCTTGGTTTCGCTTGAGACATCCTGAAAAAGTGTGATCGCTTCGCTTGATGTTGCTATTTCAACATAACTTGATCTTGCTATCTCAACATAACGTTCCGAGGTGATAATGAAGTTTGGCCTCCGCGCCCCGCGCCCCCGACCAAACTCTTATTGGTCGACGATAAAATCACTCTAACGACTTAGGGGGGGGTAACATTATTATCGTGGGCATGGGGTTATTGCGAAGGCCTTAAAGCCAGTGCCGCCGACCCTGAAGGGAGACGACGACGACGACGACAACGGCGGCGGCGGCAACGACGACGACGACGCTGACGTGGGCCAGAGTCCTCAGGGATGCGTCGTGGAGTCTCGTCAGAAGTCTCTCGTGGGCCTCGGGGGAGGAATTTGGGGGCCTCTTGGGAGCCTCTTGGGGGCCTCTTGGGAGGCTCTTGGGGGCCTCTTCGGGCTTCCTGGAGGCCTCTTGTGGGCCTCTTGGGGCCTCTTGGGAACTCTTGGGGCCTCCTGGGAGCCTTTTGGGGCCGATGGCTCGAAATGTCCGTTCGGGTCCCCCGTCTGGGCACGCTCTTGAAGCCGTCTTGGGGGCCTCTTGGGCCGCCTTGGAGGCGTTTTGGGCTGTCCTGGGGTCCTCTTGGGCTGTTTGGGGGCCCTCTTGTAGGCCTCGTAGGCCGTCTTGGGGCGATCTTGGGGGCCTCCTGCGCCGTCGTCGTCGGCCGCTTGGGGCTGCTGGGAGATCTTTGTCGCCGAGGCTTCGTTTGGCCTCCCGTCTTGGGCACCCTGTGGAAGAGTCCTGGAAGTCCGGGAGCCTCTTCGAGGTCTCGTGGGGACTTCCTTGGGCTTGAGAGGGCCGCGCGATGGGTTCCGGGACCCCGCGAGGGTGTCGGAGTCGCGCAGGGGGGGAAGCGCATTTGGGTGGCGACCCCCCCCAGGGACGCCCCCTGGGACCCGCCCGGGACCCCCCAGGGCCCCGCCACCTCCTCCTCCTCCTCCTTTACCCTCCTCTCCTCCTCCTCCCCTCCTCCTCCGCCTCCCTCCCCTTCCTCCTCCTCCTCCTTCCTCCTCCCACCACCTCCTCTCCTCCTCCTCCTCCTCCTCCTCCTCCTCCGCCTCCTCCTCACACCACCTCCTCCTCCTCCTCCTCCTCCTCCCATTCTCCTCCTCCTCCTCCTCCTCCTCCTCCTCCTCCTCCTCCTCCTCCTCCTCCTCCTCTACCCCGGACCCACCCCCCCGCGCGGGAAAGGATCAAAGAAGGCTTCCCAAAGACAAGACAATCGAACACGCGCCCTCCGCGGCATACGTCGTCCTTTCTGGCTGGGCCCCGTGGAGGCTTCTCATCGCCACGGCAGGATCCGCCTCGGAAAACCGGCCAGGACAGGCCCCGTAAGGGGTCAGGTGACCGAGTTTGAACGGATTTTTGGCCTGGCGGGAGAGCCGCCGTTGTCTCAATTGGCTCTCCTCCGAGCTGGGCGCTCGGCAGCGGGTGGGGAGCGGGAAGGAGCTGGGATGGATGGTGGTGATAAGGGGGGCAGGAGGGAAAGACGGACGAGGAGGAGGAAGCAGACAAGGAGGAGGAGGAGGAGGAGGAGGAGCGGGGAGGGGTATTATCCAGTAGGGAATGGAACGAGGAAGGCGGAGAACGGATGGGGGAATGTGAGAAGGGGGAGGAGTGGACGAGCGGATGGTCGAGGGGAGGGGATGGGTGGGTCTCCTCGAAGAGCACGCAGTGCCTCTGGCAGCCTTCTCCGCTCGGTGCCATTTGCCTGCGCAAGGATGACGAGGAACTGCACATCAAAGCCTGCTACAAGAGGCGCGACCTCCTCTCATCCTCCCTCCTTTCTCCCTCTTTCCCTCCCTCACCTCTCCCCTCTCCATCTCTCCTCCCCCCTTATTTTTGTTCCTCCCGCCGTCACCACCACCACGGGGTGGGGGTGGGGGGGGGGGGGGCACCCCCCGTGGGGGTGTGAGGCAACAAACACACCCCCCACACCCCCCCCCCCACCTCCCTGTTCCCGTCCTCCCCACTCTCCGCTTCTCTCTCTCCCATCCCTCTCGCCCGCATCGCGCTCCTCCTCCAACCTCCCATGTCTCCACCTCGCCTTCTTCCTCCCCTCTTCCCTCCCCGCCCTCACCTCCCCACTCTTCCTCCTCCTCAATCCGCTCCCCCTCCCCTCTCCCACCCACCCCCCCCCGCCCCTCCCCCTAAATTCCCCGTCCTTCCCCGCGGTTCACCCCCCTCTACTCCATTCCTTCCACCTGTGCCACGAGAGGTGCGACCTGCTCACCGGTGGCGAGTACCCCTACCGCACCACGGCGTGGTCGTGCTGCAAAGAGAAGAGGTGCGACTTGTTAGGGCGGCCTCGTATTCGGCCCGACTCGGCCGGTCCTGACCGCAAACTTCCGACGGCATGTTTCGTTCAATCCTGGCGTTCGTGTCAAATTTGTCCTTCCAATGGCCGTTTCCGGGGGCCAGCTCCGTCTTACAATTCCCCGGGAGCAAGAAAGAACCAACCCATTGGAAGGGGTCGGGAGCTCCAAGGGCCCCGAACCGACAACACGCGGCGTTGGAGGCTCTTCGGTACTCGATCCAACTCTGCCAGCCGTGACGGCGGGCCCATCATGGAGGGATGGAGGGATGGAACTGAGGGGAGGGAGGAGGGGACGGGAGGGGAGATGGAGAGGGAGAGGGAGTGATTCAGTGAGACGAGGAGGAGGAGGAGGAGGAGGAGGAGGAGGAGGAGGAGGAGGAGGAGGAGGAGGAGGTGAGGTTCGGCTCGGTTGTCCACGAAGGAAAGGTGAAGCCCTTTCTGCCGGGTGACCGCCGAGCCCATTTGGGCCCGACGGTCGAAAGGAAGAGGCGGAGGAGGAGGAAGAAAAAGAAAAAGAGGACGAGGTGAGCGGGATGGAGGAGGCGAGGGATTGGAGGGATGGGGTGACCTTTTCTCTGCCTGGGCCTGCGTGCCGGCGACGCCGACGCGGCCGCCCCACGCGCAGTTGCCGCCCTGACAGCGGCTGGCCCTGGCCCCCCATGGAGGAGCACTAGCGCAGTGCAGGGCAGGACCCGAAGGCGGCCACGTGCCGTCGGACCACAGCGAACCGCGGACCGCAACAGGCCGCGGAATCGTGGCCGCGGCCGCGGCCTCGCCGCTCCCTGAGGTACTGGCGACGGAACTGTGCGTCTGCAAGGGGCGCTTTCGACCAGTTTCGGGCCCAGGGGCTCTCACACATCGATGCGGCGCGAAAAGACGGACGCGGAGAGGTACGCCTTGTTCATTTCTAAGTATTCGAAGGTTCTTTGATTTTTAGGGGGGGCAGGATCCTTTCATTTCGAATTTTTCAATCCTGGGCCTCTTCCTGGCCATTAGGGGGCCAGGAACAATTAGAAACGAGCACGATTAGACATGAACGACGTGTATACTCTTGGAGGTCCGCGCGGACCTCCGAAAGTGGAGGGCGCAGCCCCAACAGGGGCGGGGCGGGACGGCGGGGCGGGACGGCGGGAGAGGGGTGGACGGCCAGCGATCCTCAGGTGAGTGGTAGCCGGGCGGGGCAGTGGGCCGCACACAACCACACTTATTGCGTCGGCGGCTAGGCAGGGGACGTCTGCGCTGGCGATGGGAGGCCTAAGCGGGGACGCCGTTAGAGCGAATTGAGCCACCATGCAGGAGGAGGAGCGGGGAGGAGCGCGGCCGAAAAAGGGGCGGATGGAGCGAACGGTTCAGAGGAACGGGTCACACATACTCTCTCTCTCCCTCTCTCTCTCTCTCACACACACACACACACGCACGCGCACACGCACACGCACACACACACACACACACACATACACACACACACACACACACACACACATACCGGCCGCCAGAGCCCTCGGCCCCTTTTTCGCGGGGCCTGTTTCCTATATGTCGTGGGGGGGGTCGGCGGTCGGGCGTCCTCCTTTTTTGTTGCCTCCCCCCCTTTCCCCCCCTTTCCTCCTCCTCCTCCACCTCCACCACATCCTTCTCTTGCTCCTCCTCCTCCTCCTCCTCCTCCTCCTCCGCCTCCTCTTCCTGCCATCCCCCTCCTCTTCCTCCCCTCCTCTCCTCCTCCTCCTCCTCCTCCTCCTCCTCCTCCTCCTCCTCCTCCTCCTCCTCCTCCTGCGCTTTCGCATCAAGCTCACGGACGACGCCCAGGTCGCGAGCCTCGCGTCCGTCCTGCACCGCGACTTCGAGGCACGCCAGCATTCTCTGGCGCAGCAAGCAGCTAGACACCCGCACAGCCATCCCGATGCTGAGAAACTCCAGCGGACCCTTCGGGTCTCCCAGATGCGAGCCCTCCTCTGGGCCCCGTGGAAGCGTCGACTCGTCTTCCGGATCAAGATCACAGGCCTCGAAGGCCCCGCTGCCACCACCAGAGAGAGCGTCGCAATGGTCGACGCCCTGCGCACCCACTGGCGCCCCGTCTTCGCCCACAAGACGGTCGACACCAACGCCGTGCACGCGTACATCGACGAGCACATACCGCAGGGCAGCACGCTGGACGTCAAGCCGCCCTCCAAGTATTAGTTGCAGGCCTTCCTGAAGCATACGTATCCATCGGCTCACGGGCCCGACTGCTTGCCGTACAGCGACTGGACAGCCCACGACCATTCCCCAGACATTCTTGAGGACCTGGCCAAATACTTCTGCTCGGGCAACTCGATCGCGCGTGACCTGAACGGCTCGGACTTCGCCTTCCTGCCAAAGGGCGGCAACCTGTCGGGCGAGATCACCACGGACCGATGTCCTGAAGACACACGTCCAGTCTCGCTGAAGAACATCGACATCAAAGCCATCGCAGGAGCTGCCAACAACATGATCAAGCAGTACGTCGCCGAGAGCACGCACACGGCCCAGCAGGGACTCGTCATGGGCAGGAACTTCACCCAGCACGTCGTGCGCCTGGACGCCGAGATGCGCCGCGTCGGCCTCTACGAGAACGCTGCGGAGTTCCACCCCGTCTTCATCAGCTTCGACTTCGCGGCGGCCGTCCCGTCGCTTGGCAGAACATGGCTCTTCAAGGCGATGCACCGCTTCGGCCTGCCAGACGGCTACATGAATCTCTTCGAGGCCATGTGTTACGCACCCATGTCTTCGGTCAAGGTCGAGGGCGTGCGCCACACCAGGAATGCAATCGAATCTGGAGTCGACCAGGGCTGCCCAGCGAGCGGACCTGCATGGGCGATCGCGATGGACCCAATCATCCGCCACCTCGCGCAGGCCATTGAGACGGCGAATCTCGGCAACGACCAGCACTCCAGCTACCTGGGTATCCTGTGTGGTTCCTTCGGCCTCGTGAGCAGAGTGACTGAGCCATTTGGCGCCGCAGCTCGCCTTGCTTTGCTATCATCGAAGCCGCGCAAGTACGTTGTAGTCCCTCTCTGGGCGCTTCTGTCTCCTGCCACCGTAGCCCAAACCCAGGCCCGACCTTCCGAGTGTTCGCCGTTGTGGCGCGGTAATTCGATTGCGGGGCGTGCCAAAATACCTCGGGATCTTCCTCGGACCCGCGGCCTCCCTGGCCCATCAATGGCACGCCCATGGACGGAAATGGCGGCAACGCACGCATGTGCCCCCGCTCGTGCCGTCTGGCAGCGACGCCACAGTCGGTTAACACAACACCTCTGCGCCCTCTACGTTAAGCTACGTGGCCCAGTTCTCCCCTGCGCCTGCTTCCATCGCTGACCGCGAGCAGTGCGTTTTCCACAAGATGCTCAGTCTGCCGCCGAATACCTCTCGCAAGGTCGACCTCCTTGCGATGGCGGACTGGGCGCCGCCGCCAGTCCCGCGCTCTCTGCAGGCGATGTCGGTCGCCGCCGCTGCCCGCTCCGCGCCCCGCGCTCTGTCGGGCACGCGGGGGCCGAATTTCGATCGGCTCCGCGAAACCGCGCGGGGCGAAAGCACTGTTCACACCTCCATCGCTGGACGGAAGGCTCGTCCTCCCCGAGCTTCCGGGCGCAGCCTCAGGCGATCGCACAGTTCCATGCCCAGCTCCGCGATGCCAAGCGATGTTGCGCGCTGCCCACGCAGCCACGCTGGAGGAGAAGGAGGCTGCCTGCTCCGCGGAACCCCCGCGCCGCCCTCACCTCCAGCGCGCGGTTGCAGCTTCGCTTCGCCAGTCTGCATGTGCCTCGCCCTCTCTTGTCACCCACACGAAACGCATAATTTCGGCGGGGGTCCAAATCGATCCCGATCGCCTCGCAGAGCGCTAGGCGACGCTCTCCGCCGAGCTCCGCGCCGCCCGACCGAGTTGGCGCTGGGGGACCTTCAAGACACTGGTCGTAGGATGGGCGACCTCCGCTCGCATGCACGTGCTTGAGCCGCGCAGTTGTCTGTTCGGACGCCCTGACCAGCCGGACTCATTCCCCCGCTACCTCTCCTGTCCTCGCCTCTCGAGCCCCCTTCTGGCCCCCTGACCCCCCTCCAATCCGCAATGCTTTAACGTCCTGGGCCTTGGGCCCCGCTGCTGCGCATCCGCTTGCGCCGAGCGAGTTGTCTTTGCGCGAGACCGTTCGCCGCGCCACGCTGGCCTTCCACATTTACACTAAACTGCGGACGGCATCGCCCCGCACGCCGAGCGCCGTCGCTGCAGCGCTGTCTGCCGCCCGCGCCCCGGTCACGCGCTAACTCGATCGCGGGCCATGTTGGGCATGAAAAGCAAGGGAGCGGGTGGAGGGCAGGGCTGTCCACGCAACGTTTGCCCCCCTGTTCTCGCTCGTCGCCTGCGCCTGTGCTCGGCGGCGCGCGTCGGAAGTGACTCGCGCCCCCCGGGGTGCCCGCGCTCCTCCTCGACGCTTTCCTCGTCGGGCCGCTCTCTTCTTCTCCCTTCAGGTTGGTCTTCGCGCCCCGTGCCCGGCGCGCCCCGCCGGCGCCAGCCCCCGCGCCTGCGACCACCAGCGCCGCCGAGAAAAGCTGTGTCCGTCGAAGGCGCAAGTTCCCCAGCATCGTTTAAAAAGAAGTTGTGGGTGGAAGGAAAAACGCGACGTTCGCCTGGGCGCCCGTCGGAGGAGCGGAAAAATGCGCGCGCCATGGCGTCGCGGCGACGACGACGGCGACGGCGACGACGACGGCGGCAAGGGCGACGGCGGCGACGACGAACATCGCGGCGACGGCGGCGACAGGGCCCGGGTCCTCGGGCGAACCTGCGCCCCGCCTTCGTTCCTGGAGTCCCGCGCCAGATTTTGCAGAAGGAGCGCAATTTCTGCGCGCAGTTTTACCCCGGTCGTTTCTCTGCTGTGCTAAAGATCTCTTTTTGCTTCAGTAAAACGTCTTTGTTTTCGGAATGTATTGAGCGGCGCGCCTGTACTAAAGCCGCTTCCTCGCTTGAGTACAGCCGCTTCCTCGCTTTAGTGAAGCCGCTTTCTCTCTTTAGTAAAGCCGTTTCTTCGTTTTAATAAAGTCCGCGGTCTGCCTTCGTAGAGCCCTGGGGATGCGGGGCCAGAGCCCGGTCGGGGGGCGGGGGGCCCGTGTCTTCCCTGCCAGTTCACCCAGCGATGCATTTGCTCGAGTAATCAGGGTCGCTTGACATCGGGTCGCGGCGATCCTTGGAGATGTTGTCAGCGAGTTGTAGATGCTCCTTGACAGGAGATCCAGGGCGCGAGCGCAGGACGTGGCTCGGCAATTCGGACGCACCGCCGCGGTTGTCACTCAACGTATCAACAGCACTTCACTAAAAGGCTGATTTCCTTCAGCAAAGAGCTCCTTCAAAGTAATAGTGTGAATCTTCCGCTTGCAATTCGGTTATTTTCTTCCCCGCCCCAGACCAGTTGATGTTAGAGTTCTGTGGGTGGGAAAATTCAGGCGAGCGCAAACATGGATCAAAGGGGCGTGGATTAGCGACGGGTCCCGCTTCCATGGGAAATCGCATATTTCCGCAGCCGTGGCGCACCTGCCGCATTTTAGGGAGGGCGCCTTTTCCCGATCCATGGATTTGGCGACCGCGCGCCAAACCCATGGATCGCTAATCCATGCTTGCGCGCCCCCGTAAAATGCTACAAACGCAACTTCGGAGGTGTGAGGCTGGGGGCAGGGGCAACTTTATGGGTGTGGGGGGGCAAGCAGGTTCAGGGGCGAAGGGATCGACCTCCAGTCGCCCATTCATCTCCGACAGGTGACCGATGGCCCCACCCCGCCCAGGAGCGTGCGGACGTGCCATGATGGGCCTGATCGCCGATTTGTCGGCGATGTATCGCCGATTCCAGCTCGATGCTTCTCCCTGAGCCAGATCCCCCCCAACGTCCCCCCTCACTTGAGGGGGCGGGAAGTGAAGGTGCCCCCGGGGGTGCGACCGCCTTTCCGGGACCCTCAAGGATTTACATGTTCATTCCCCGAGTAGGCTTGGCTATATGGAGTTCATACTTGGTAAAAGGCTGGTGCCTCGGAGTGTTAGTTTTGCCGAAATTCGGAGATTCCCTGGGTTCCCCTGGTTCTTTGGGTTCCCTGGGTTCCCTGGTGTCCCCGGCTTCCTGGGGTTTCCCGCCCCCAGTGCCTCGTATGCTTACCGTGCCCTTGCCAGGCAACGCCAAGCAATGCCAAGCAAGGGGTTCCTCGGGTTCCGTGGGTTTCCCGCCCCTGGAGCCGCGTATGCTTACTGTTCCCGTGGCGTGCAATGCCAAGGAATGCCAAGCAATGCCACGCTCGGGTTCCCCAGGTGTCTCGGGTTCCGTGGGTCCCCCGCCCCTGGTGCCTCCTATTCTTCTTGTGCCCGTTGCAGGCAACGCCAAGCAACGCCAAGCACTGCGCCCATGCAGTAGGAAGTTGTCCCCCAGTCGGGGTTCGCGCCAGGTTCAGTTCAACAAGCATCATGCTCCCTTGCAAGCACCAAAGCTGCTTGTCACAGGTGACCCATGCCAGATCTGCTGCAAGCGTTCTCTCCCTCTCTCTCTCACACACCAGGCAGGTCACACAAGCACCTCTTCGGTCGGCTTCGCGCAAGAGCGACCCTTCGCTTGAGCGACCTGTGGTGCGGGCCCACATGGGGTGCCCCCAGCACTGGCCCGAGGCGGCTTGCTCGCTGGAACTCGGCCCGCTCGCGGCCGGCCCCCCCCCAAGCCGCGAAGCAACGGTCGCTCTTACCTGGGACCAGCCTTTTGTTCCCCAATCAGTGCTTGCACTGAAGGGGTCCGAGCGGAAGTTGAAAGATTTGGCGCAAGCTTCCCGCCGAGTTCGGTGGCAGGCTGGGTTCCCGGGTTCCCTGTCCCGGGTTCCCGGCTTCCTGGTTATTGGTTCAGGGCCGATTTCGGTGGGTTCTGGGTTCCCGGGCTCACGGGTTCCCGGTCGATCTCCTAATCAATCTCTTTATCTACCCCACGATTCATGATCGATCTCATGATCGATCTCACGATTCATCTCACTCAATCGATCTCACCATCGATCTCATCGACCCATCCTCTGATTGGTGAAATTGAACAAGGGCGCCCTCGAGGGCGCGAAGTTCTTCTCGCTTCGCGGTTCGGCTCCGATTCCTCCTCATCCTCCCTTTCTCTCCTGGGAGGCGGCGCGAGAGCGCGGATTTTGTTCGCACCTCGCGCAGCGCGAAGCGCGAAGTTGGGAGCGCTGGATTCAAGACCAGGGCCTGCCCCAGAGACTCGTGGGATGCAGGACGGGAGGGCGGCCCGCGCGGGCTCCCCTTGGCGTGCGATCGCCCCAAGGCGGGGCAGGTTTCCGAGTCGAGTTGGGCGTGCGGCTCCCGAGGTGCAACTTCCTCGACCACTCAATGATGAAGGCGTGCAGGGGAGGAGGAGGAGGAGGAGGAGGAGGAGGAGGAGGAGGAGGAGGAGGAGAAGGAGGAGCAGGAGCAGGAGCCGGAGCAGGAGCCGGAGCAGGAGCAGAAGCAGGAGCAGGAGCAGGAGCCGGAGCAGGAGCAGGAGCAGGAGGAGAAGCAGGAGCAGGAGCAGGAGGAGGAGGAGGAGAACAGAAGCAGAAACAGGACGGGAGGGAACGGGAGGAGGAGGAGGAGGAGGAGGAGGAGGAGGAGGAGGAGGAGGACAAAGAGGGGGACGGGCAGGAGGAAGGAGGGATGAGCAGATAGAGGGAGGATGAGCCTCCTGGCTTCCTCGCCCCCCTGCGCTCCCAGCCCTCGCGGGGGAGGCCGACCTGCGCCCCTGCGACGGCCTGGACGTGTCCGGGGACTCGCGCGAGCCGGATGCCAAGGGGAGGCGCTGCCCGTTCGCCGTCGGCACCTGCGACGACGACGAGGTCCGCGGCGGCCCCACCGCTCGAAGGGTCCAGGCCTCCGCCGTCGCGGTCTGTTCCACCTGGCGGCCCAGGCCTCCGCTGGGAACCCCCGGAAGTCACGACGGGAGGTGTTCGGCAACTCTCGGGCTCCAGGGGCCCTCACCGGGCCTCCCGTGGAAACACGATCCGGGATGAAACACGACCCTGGGGAAAGGGTCGGGGCTTCGGAGACCGCGACTTGGACAAATCAGGACGCCCCATGTTTCGGAGGCCTCCGTCGTCGTGGTCTCACCAGGAAGCTATGCAGGTGCACATGGGGTGGCCAGCCTGGGCGAGAGCTGGAGGTGCACGTGGGGCCAGATGTCTCCCCGGCGCCGCTGGGCATTCGCTGGACGGTATGCTCCAAGTGGCCAGCGGCATCTCCTCCGGCGCCAGGCCCTTTGGTAGCCCAGGCACGCGGGCCATCCACACGTGGACCCAGCGCGCTGCCCACTCGTGCTCGTGTACCCTGCGCGTGGCCTCCAGGTGCTGCTCCAGCGAGTGAGTCCCGCCGCACATGCTTCCAGCCTCCCGCGCACCCTGCGCCGCCCCCGTTGCTCCGCAAGGGGGGTTCACGGCGGCAGGCCCCCCCTTCCCCCCCGGGCGTCCGGGTCGAGAAAGCGCTGCCTCGGAGGTCGGGCCCGGGAAGTCACGACGGGAGGTGTTTCGCTGCTTTCGGCCGCTGGGGGCCCTTCCTCGGCCCCGGGGGCCGTCAAAAAACTGCTCAGCGTGGAAAGCCGCTCCCGGGGAAAGGGTCCAGACCCTTGGGGGCTTCGTTGTGAAAGAATCACGGCGTCGGGGGTCTGGGGGGTCCAGAGGCCCCGGCCGCGAAGGCAAGCGAAGAGGGCCAGAAGACCTGGGGAAGAGTGGCCGGGGCGGCGAGGAACGGGGACACACACACACACACACACACACACGCACACCGACACACGCACACACACACACACACACACACACCACCACACCACGACGCACCAACACACACTCACACAACACGCACACACACACACACACACAACCATCTTCACGAAATTTCGCGCACACGCGCACACACGCACACGCACACCACACCACACGCACACCACCCACACACACACTACACTCACACACACACACGCATCGCACCAAACGCACGCACTGCACGCACGCACCACGCACGCACGCACGCACAGCACTCAACGCACACACACACACACACACACACACACACTTACTTTTGGCGGTGGCGGCCTCGCACGCGGCGACGAGGCAAAGGAAGTCGAGAGCGGTGGGGACGGGCGCGCGCGGCCGGGCCCTCAAGCGGGATCGCTGTGGATCGCCGCACGTGCCACCGGGGCGGCGGGACGCACATAGCCATCCCCGGGGGGGGGGCGGGGAGGAAGGAACACTGGCCATCCCACGCGGAGGTCGCAGCGCGCAGCCAGAGGCAGCAGCACGTGATCAGCCCGGCGAGGTTGGCGGGGAGGAGGGCGCCCGCCGCGCTGCGCGCGGACATCCCAGAAGTGGCGCAGAGGCGAGGAGAGAAAGCAGGACAGCTGCGGCAGTGCAGGGACACGCGAGGCAGGGAGACGGAGGCCGAGGGCGGGGGAGCAAAGTGCCTGGGGCGCGGAGCGCCTGGCCCTCCCGCGACCGGAGAGGTCGCCGGAGGGAGGCCCCGCCCGCGAAGGCAAGCGAAGAGGGCCAACACGACCTGGGTGCCCCCGGCTGGTGGGTCGAGCCCACCGGGAGACAGCTTTGGTCGGTAGGGAGCAGCGGGGGCTGCAGCGTGCACCCGGCTGCGCGTGCGCGACCACAATCCAAGTCCACACACGCGCACAGTCACACACACACACACATACACACACGCACACGCACACACACTTCCAAAATACACACACACACATACACACACACACACACAAACACAGACGCAAACACAAACAGAAAATCTTCTACGCTCGGCCATTCGACCGTGAAGTTGGGCGACGTCTCGCGCTAAAACAGCGCGTCCGTGTCACCAGACTCCCGGGGGGGCAGGAAGGCGGCTCCGCAGGAGCCGGGGCCTAAGGCGGGAGCGAAGGGGGTCGCGAGGGCCCGGGGGGCCCGCCCAACCCGCTGGGTGTCACCTGGAGGCCGTCGGCTGCGGACTCGTCAGCTTCGCGGAGGCCGATGCCGCTGAGCGCTGCAGGGAAAGGATGGGCACAGGCTGCAGAATTCAGCAGCGCAGATCTCCCCCAAAGGCTGCAGACCCTGACGTCACTGCCCCTTCTCCTCCTCCTCCTCCTGCTCCTCCTCTGCCTACTCCTCCTCCCTCTATTCATTGGGTCAGGGCTTGATTGATCCGTACGGGCGTTTGCAGCGCTTCGGACTCGCCAGCTTCGTGATGCCAGCGCTGAGCGTGGAGAGGTGCGCCGCCACAGGTGTGGGCTCACCTCCCGACTCCGAGAGAGCGGCAGACGGGGCGCAGGCGCTGCTGGTCCAGCAACGGGATGGTGGACTTGGCATCGCTCGGACGTGTGCATTTTTTCTCGGCGAGAACCATCGAGGGCCATCCTGGACCATCGAGCAAAAAAAACACGCACGAAACCGACGAATGCACGGGAAATGGACGTCCGAGCGACGGCAGGCGGAGAGGCGAGCTCACCTGGAAGCCTCCATGGCCAGCAGAAAGAGAGCGCAGCGGTTCCGGCCCGACCGTGGCCCCCCGGGGCACTCGCTCCGGGGCCCGGCTCCGTGGCAGCCGCAGCGCAGGGCGCGAGGCCCGTGGGCGCGCGGGGCCTCTCCAGGGCCGACGCTGGGCCGGTGGAGGAGGTGCCTGCTGGCCTCGGGGGGGGGGCCTGGCGCCCGCGTCGTCGAATCAGGGGCGCCTCGCTCGGAAAATGGGGGGAGGTGCAAGAATCGGGAGGGGGAAAAACACACACACACACAGTTGATCGTCGATTCCCCCGAAAATCTGGGAAAATATGGGAAGTGGGGGGAAGACAGAAACCCAGAAAATATATGAAAATATTGGGAATAAATTGATTTGTGTGTATTTATTTGTGTGTCCTGGGGCCCCTTCATGGTGGAGGAGGTGCTGGCTGCTGGCCTCGGGGGGGGGCCTGGCGCCTGCGTCGTCAAATCAGGGGCGCCTCGCTCGGAAAATGAGGGGAGGTGCAAGCAGCAGAGGTTCCTGGCATCGCTTGGACGTGTGCATTTTTTTCTCGGCGAGAACCATCGAGGACCCTCGTCGACCAACGAGCTAAAAGAAACACGCACGAAACCGAAAAATGCACGGGAAATGGACGTCCGAGCGACGGCGAGGGTTGGGGCTATTGGGTGGGCAGGGCCCGTAAGGGGGGGCGTCTCGGGTCGGAGCGGGGGGAGCGGCGTGTTCGGCGCGGGAGGCCCCGCGACAGGCAGGGCCGGACCCCGCGGGAGCCGCAGGCCCAGGGGGGGAAAGGCAGGCCCCCGAGGGGCCCCGAGCCCCGAGGGGCCCGCCGAGGGGCCGTCGATGGCCATCGTCGGCGCCACGCGATGCCCAGAGCCCGACCTCCTGGGAGGGGGCAGCGGAGGGGTCGGCGTGTGGGAGCGGGAGGTGCGCCGCAGCGAGCGCCGGAGCAGGGGAGAGAAGCGAGCAGAGTGGTGAGGCGACCCTGACTCCGGATCCGCCCTACTTTGGGGAAATTCTTAAGTAGGGCTTGGAATTTCCGCCTTACTTTTCAAGCCCCGCTGATGCCAATTTCCGCCCTACTTTTCTGTTGCTGTTTCTGTGGATGTCCGCCCTATTTTGTGTTGGGTGCAGCAATTTCCGCCCTACTTTTCCGGCCTCTTATAGGTGGATTTCCGACGCAATTTTAAGTTGGAAAAAAAGCCAAAAAGTAGGGCGGATCCGGAGTCACGGACATTTCCGGAGCTCCGGGGCCACCAAGGGGTGGGGGGTGGGTGTCCCGGTGAGGCGCCGCTGGATCGCAACAGCCAGCCAGTGCAACCGCAAAGCCGCCGTCAGCGGCGCCACTCGGCTGCCGGTGGCTGCCGCTCCTGCGCCCGCCAAGCCCTGCTCGGCGGGAATAAAAAAAAATAAAAAAAAAAAAAAAAAAAAAAAAAAAAAAAAAAAATAAAAAAAAAAAAAAAAAAAAAAAAAAAAAAAAAAAAAAAAAAAATAAAAAAAAAAAAAAAAAAAAAAAAAAAAAAAAAAAAAAAAAAAAAAAAAAAAAAAAAAAAAAAAAATAAAAAAAAAAAAAAAAAAAAAAAAAAAAAAAAAAAAAATAAAAAAAAAAAAAAAAAACCCCACGCTTCGGAGTGCGTAAGACCCGGGTTTGCCAGGACTCGGGTTCGCCATCGTTTTTTTGACGACCGCGCCTCGGATTTTGACGAGGAGGAGTTTCGTGGGATGTCTGCAGCGGGAGGCCTCGTCAAAATGCAGGCTCGGCCTCGTCATTTTTTGACGACCTCGTCGGGGATTTCCGAGTTCCCTGTACCCAGGTCTTACGTTCCCCTGAACGTTCCCGCTTTCGGAGGGCCCTGAAAATCTGGCTCAGCGCGAGGGGCGAGGGCGTAAGGATCTACGTAGGAGGTGCGCCCCGATGGGAGCTGGCGCACTCACTCTCCGAAAGGGGGGCCACGAGATCCAGGGCGGGGGGCATCGGACGAGGCCCCGTCACTGTCAAAGCAGGGCCCCTCGGGGGTCCCCTGGGGCCTCCCGAGGCCCAAAACGAGGACGGAAGCTGGAGACCCGGTCAGGGGGGGTCGCGCCCCAGCGCCGGCGGGGTCCAGCGAGGGGGGGCAGCGCTGGCGAAGGGGTTGGCTCCTCTCGCGGTGGGGGGGGGGCAGGGATTGGGGCCGCCCAGACAAGCGTCCTCCCAGCCGTCGTCGGGAGGGTCGGGCCTGTGACAGAGGGAGAGATCCTGCGGTTCGGCACATGGCGTCGGGGCGGTGGAAGAGATGGGAGACGGGAAGGAGGAAGGACACCGGGTTGGGACGTCATCGGGGGGAGAATGGGGAAGGGTCCATCGAGGAGTCGTGGGACCAAATTGGTAGAGGTCCAAAGTGACCCACCCCTGCGGGGCAGCCACGTCCAGAATATGCTCTTGGAGTACCCCAGTGAGGTACTCGTAAGTATGGGTGGGGGTGCGGATGTCCAGCCGATTTGGTGAGAATGGAGGCCACTTGTGCCTCGTTGGCGAGGACTGAGGGAGCCTGAGCAGCCGTACGTACCTCTTGCATCCCCCACCAAGTGGCCAGCACGTGTAAGCCCTTTAAGTTCAGGTTTGTTCCGTCCAGAGCGGCGCAGGCACACACACACACAAACACACACACACACGACAAAACAACAACAGCGACAACAACAGCAGCAACAGCAGCAACAACAACAGCTACAGCAGCAACAACAACAGCAGCAGCAACAACAACAACAACAACAACAACAACAACAACAACAACAACAACAACAACAACAACAACAACAACAACAACAACAACAACAACAACAACAATCATTTAAGACTGGGGACACTCCGTTCTCACCAGTGCCAGGGGTTTCATAGGAGGCGGGCAATACCCCCACTTTGTGGGGGGGCCGGTTCAAGCTCTACCAAATTTCCAAACGACTCTTCGCCACCACCCACACCCAGCTTCCCGCCCTATGACGTTCGGACACTTCACTTCGTGGCATGCGGACGACCGTGGCTACTATTCAGGGCCCCGCGGCCGACGACGACGGCGTGCGCGCGCGAAGAAAAAACAAATGTGTCCCGCATGGTATTATTTGACAGGGATGATGGCCCTGGCAGGTGCGCAACCGTTGTCGCAGAAGTTCGAAAAAGTTGCTCGCAAAAGCCCGTTTGACAGAAATGTTTAAAAAGGGTTGGTTTTCCTACGAATCCGCAAGAGCGCGCGGGATGAGATTTTGACATTTTTTTGTTGAAAAACCATTGGTTTTTGATGTTTTTATGTTAAAATCGCTCCGAACACTAAGCTTTTGGAAGGATTTCGTCTTGCGCGCGCGAATGTCCACTTTACCTTATTTTTTTGCAAGGGATTCTTGAAATTTGATTATATTAGAACAAGAAATGTCATTTTCTATTGTTTTTTGCAAGGGAAAGCGGATTACAACAAAACAACCGGATCCTGTACACAACCTCTTTTCTGAGGCTTCCTCACGAAAATGATGAAAATGTAGCTGCGGCCTAGGCGGCGCAGGGGGGGCGCGCACCAGGGGGCCCAACAATAATTATTCTTTAGAATAAATAATGTTCAACAACAACAACAACAGTAACAACAACAGCAACAACAACAGCAACAGCAACAGCAACAGCAACAGCAGCAACAACACCAAAACACGGACAACGACAACGACAGCAGCAACAACAGCAACAACAACAAAAACAAGCACACAGACACTTGTTGGCGTCGCGGCAACCCGCGCAACGGCGCGGCGTCAACAGTCGGGAGACGAGAGGCGCGCGACCGGCCCACGCCACGCGGCGTGGGGATGACGGATTTGCCCACAGGGGCTCGACAGCATCGCCTACAGGGGGGGGCCTGTACGCGAGGGGAGCCGCGGGATTTTGACGGGAAGACGCGTGCGAGCAGGGAGGCGGAGCCGGAGCAGTGCACAGCGCAGGCAAGAAGGACGAGGCGCAACAGGCACACACTCACACACACACAAACACACGCACGCACGCACGCATGCACGCACGCATGCACGCACGCACGCACGCACGCACAAACAAACACACATACACATGCACACACACACACACGCACGCACACACACACACACACACGCACGCACTCACGCACGCACGCACGCACGCATGCACGCACGGCACGCACACACACACACACACACACACACATACACATACACACACAATAGTTCACGCACCCACACACAGACACACACGCGCACACACACACACACACGTATCTATATATATATATATATATATATATATATATATGTCATATAGGGACGCACCGCCACTTTGTCGTGTGGTTTTCGGGTCACTGCTCAGGTTTCCCACGGCCGTTCGGGACGATCCGGGCTCCCCCGGAACGCTCTTGGCGAGGCACAGCTGCTGGAGAACACCCCGAGGCTGGAAAGCTCGCAGCAACCGCCGAAAAGCGTCCGATCAGCTCGCGTCTCGTCTGGCATGATTTCCTGCTCGTCCTTACCCCTCCATGACATCCGCTGATGTGAATTTTCCCATGCGCGGTCCCATAAGTCCCGACCGCTTCCTGGGAAGCGTTGTTCTTCCCGGATGCATGTCCGATGGTCCTTCCCAGAGGCCGAGGTCGAGGAAGAAAACCAGGCTGAAAAAAAACATCGGTCACCCCCTCTTGCCGCTTGCAGTCAAGATTTTGGGCTTAGCGTGTCGCGCCCGTCGCGCTGCGGCGCGACACGCTAACCATGTCCCAGTCCCCGAGCGTGAACGTCCCGAGCTGTTCTCAGTCTCCCGCCCCGCGGAGCGGAGCGACACGCCGTCCGCTTACAGGGCACGACGCGTCGCTGGGGCCGCCGCCGCGACACGCTAAGCTCAAGTCGGGCCCGTCCCTCTACAGGGGGAATATTCAAAAATAGACACAAAAATAGTATGGGGACTATTTTTTGAGTATTTTTGAATATGTTTGTTTTAAGTTCGGCCAAGATCGGCCTGTAGGGGGACAGGCCCGACTTAACGCTAAGCAGAAGTTCCCGACCGTGGAGGGGCGGGACCGATGCGGGCCCGAGGTGCAGCACCACGGCCTGTGCTTCAAGGTGCAGAGGGCCCTCTCGGGGAGCCTGCGAGGCCACCAGCGGGTGCGGCTGCCTCGAGCTCCAGCCTCGGAGGCCTGCAGGTCGGCGCCGCCACCAAGATCGACAGCCACCTCCGAACGAGCGCGCTATTCAGCCAGATCCCCTCGAATCGCGACAAAGAACACGACGGCTTGTTCTTACCATTTTCGGCCTCTGGGGGCCCTCGCCGGGCCCAGCACCGTCAACAAAACGGCTCGGGACGAAAGGCTGGCCTTGAGGACGGGGTCGAGAACTCCGCGGGCCCACTTTGCTCGCATGCCTGGGTCTGTGGTCGCCTCAGGGCGGGGGAGGTTTTGAACCACCCTCTCCCCTTCCCCCCCCAAAACATCCTGGACGTCTGGAGGCCGTGGGGATCCCCCCCCCCAGAACACATGGGGGTGGCAACTCTCCCCACCCCCCTCCCACTCCCCGAAGGGGGCGGGGAGTCCACTCCCCTCGGGGACAACGACAGACGACGACGACGACGACGACGACGATGACGACAGACGACGACGATGACGACAGACGACGACGATGACGACGACGCGTCCCGCCCGACCGGCCGGCACGCCCACGACGACGAGGGCATCGCCGTTTGCCGGCGCCGGGGGCGGGGCGGGAGGAGTTATCCCGGATGTCAGGCCAATCCCAACCGATTGGCGCCATTCGGGTATGGCCAGGACCCCGGGTAAGGGGACCCGGTTAGTGGTAGGGCCCCGGAGCATTCGAATTGGCCAGAATCACTAAACCAGGTTTGCCATAGCTGGTGTTTTTTCGGGTGACGGCAGTTCCGGTTAGTGGAAATGGGACGGGGGGACGCCCCCGGTACAGATCACTAAACCAGGTCCCACTAAACTTAGTTCTACCAACGCCCGAACCATTCCCCAATCAGTGCTTGCACTGAAGGGGTCCTAGCGGAAGTTGGGTTCCGGGTTCCCGGGTTCCCGATTATTGGTTCTGGGCCGATTTCGGTGGATTTTGGGTTCCCGGGCTCCCGGGTTCCCGGTCGATCTCCTCAGCGAAAGCCATCCATTGATTGGGGCGTTTTTTTTGTACAATATATTGCACCAAAGAAATTGTTATACCAATTACAGCCAATAACAGCCAATAAGAGTATACCAATTACAGCCAGCCATCTTGAGCCGATAGTACGACTCGATGCTGAAGCGATTCAGAAATCGAATGCACGTTTCAGGAGTATGCATTTGTTCTGGTAAGCAACATGAGCGCCACGATTTAAGGTTATGCTGGTTTGTAATGTGTCATCTGGGAGTTGTGTTGTTTTGAAAGAAGCGGGCAGCGGTTGCCAACATCATTGGAGCTTTACGGTTGGCGTATGATAACTTGCCAGTGTTCGCACGACAGCTGCGTAAATCTTCGTGCTGATTCGCATTCATGTAAGAGCTGCGAGGGTTTCATCAGCGAGCAGTACAGTACTGAAAAACAATATGTGGATATCTATCAGAAAATTTGACAACTCCAAGCGATAATCTCACCGTGCAGATATAGAAACTTCAGCTGCCAAGCGAAACCAGGAAACAGGTTTCATGTGCGCAAGTTGCACAAATGATCTGCCACATGGCATATGACACCTCGAGGTGTTGCGTAATATGGCGTGGGGCCGGTATGATTTTTACATGGTATTTCCAGGACTTCTCATGTGGAAAGTGTGTTTCTTGCTTGTATTATGTTGTCTGCATCCATGCCATGTTATTGCGTCGTCATCAGTTTTTCATTACGAAAACAATAGATGTGTTCGTTTGGTGCGTAGTGCTTGTTGTTTTCTTGTGCTGGAATGGTGTGGTACTGCATCTGTTTTGACTCCCAATGAATATTGAGTTAGCATGCGACAATCCAAACATGCCGTTGCAGTGTTAAGAGCTTCTTGCAAGCACATACAATGAGACATGGGCCGATCCCAGCCTTCCGCAGAATCTGTTACGTGGCATTCGTTTTCAATTCAAAGTCAAGAAAACATATGCTGAGCTCACCCCCCCCCCCCAGGAGAATTAGCTTAGTGCTTCACGTGGTTGTCAATGGGACTTTAGTTTAAAAATGCGCTGATCCCAGCCTCGCGCAGAATTTGTTGTTTTTTCCCAACCATCCTGTGGTGGTGGGTCCTCGTTTTGAAGAGACGGTGCCCCGCGTTCCTCTCCTCTCCTCTCCTCTCCTCTCCTCTCCTCTCCTCTCCTCTCCTCTCCTCTCCTCCTCTCCTCCCCTCCTCTCCTCCTCTCCTCTTCACCCACCCAGTACACCGCTTCGTGGCTCCATAGGGAGCTCCACCGAAGGCCCCAGTGCCCGCGCACGCATGCGTCACCCACACCCATGTCGGCACACCCCTCACACGTTTCGTGGCTCCATAGGGAGCTCCACCGAAGGCCCCAGTGCCCGCGCCCGCATGCGTATCCTCACCCATTTCGGCAACACTCACACACTCCGTGGCTCCTTAGGGAGCCTCACCGCTCCGCCGAACGGCCCCAGTGCCCCCGCACCCGCTTGCGTCACCCAACCCATTTCGGCACACCCCTCTCTACGCTTTCGTGGCTCCTAGGGAGCTCCACCGAAGGCCCCAGTTGCCCGCGACCGATGGCGTCACCCACACTCTTTCGGCACACCCCTCACACGTTTGTGGCTCCATAGGGAACTTCCCCGAAGGCCCCCTGTGCTGCCGCCGCATGCGTCACCCACATCCCAATTCGCACACCCTCACACGTTTCGTGGCCCCATAGGAGCCCCACCGAAGGCCCCAGCGCTGCCGCCCGCATGCGTCCCGCACACCCAATTCGGCACACCCCTCACACGTTTCGCGGCCCCATAGGGAGCCCCACCGAAGGCCCCAGCGCTGCCGCCCGCATGCGTCCCGCACACCCAATTCGGCACACCCCTCACACGTTTCGTGGCCCCATAGGGAGCCCCACCGAAGGCCCCAGTGTTGCCGCCCGCATGCGTCCCGCACACCCAATTCGGCACACCCCTCACACGTTTCGTGGCCCCATAGGGAGCTCCACCGAAGGCCCCAGTGCTGCCGCCCGCATGCGTCACGCACACTCAATTCGGCACGCCCCTCACACGTTTCATGGCCCCATAGGGGACCCATAGGGAGCTTCGCCGAAGGCCCCAGTGCTGCCGCCCGCATGCGTCACGCACACTCAATTCGGCACACCCCTCACACGTTTCGTGGCCCCATAGGGAGCTCCGCCGAAGGCCCCAGTGCCGCCGCCCGCATGCGTCACCTACACCCAATTCGGCACACCCTCACACGTTTCGTGGCCCCATAGGGAGCTCCACTGAAGGCCCCAGTGCCGCCGCCCGCATGCGTCACCTACACCTAATTCGGCACACCCTCACACGTTTCGCGGCCCCATAGAGCTCCGCCGAATGGCCCCAGTGCTGCCGCCGCCAGCGTCCGCACACCCAATTGTCGGCACCCCCCTCACTACGTTTCGTGGCCCATAGGAGCCCGCCGAAGGCCCAGCGCTTGCCGCTGCATTTGTGCGTCACGCACACCCAATTCGGCACCACCCCTCACACGCTTCGTGGCCCCATATGGAGCCCCGCCGAAGGCCCCTGTGCTGCCGCCCGCATGCGTCACCCACACCCAATTCGGCACACCCCTCACACGTTTCGTGGCCCCATAGGAGCTCCGCCGAAGGCCCCGGTGCAGCCGCCCGCATGCGTCACCCACACCCAATTCGGCACACCCCTCACACGCTTCGCCCCATAGGGAGCTCCGCCGAAGGCCCCAGTGCTGCCGCCCGCATGCGTCACGCACACCCAATTCGGCACACCCCTCACACGTTTCGTGGCCCCAAAGGGAGCTCCGCCGAAGGCCCCAGTGCTGCCGCCCGCATGCGTCGCGCACATTCATTTCGGCACACCCCTCACACGTTCCGTGGCCCTATAGGAGCTCCGCCGAAGGCCCCAGAGTGCCCAGGCACACCCCTCACACGTTTCGTGGCCCCATAGGAATGCACACCCATTTCGGCATACCCTTCACACGTTTCGTGGCCCCATAGGGAGCTCCACCGAAGGCCCCAGTGGGTGTGCCCGCATGCGTCCCGCACATCCATTTCGGCACACCCCTCACGCGTTTCGTGACCCCTCGCACGTTTTGTGGTCCCATAGGGAGCTCCACCGAAGACCCCAATGGGTGTGCCCGCATGCGTCCCGCACACCCATTTCGGCACACCCCTCGCACGTGTCGTGGCCCCGTAGAGGGGCTCCACCGGAGGTCCCAGTGCTGCCGCCCGCATGCGTCCCGCACGCCCATGTCGGCATACCCTTCACACGTTTCGTGGCCCCAAAGGGAGCTCCGCCGAAGGCCCCAGTCTGTGTGCCCGCATGCGTCCCGCACACTCATTTCGGCACACCCCTCACGCGTTTCGTGACCCATCGCACGTTTTGTGGTCCCATAGGGAGCTCCACCGAAGGCCCCAGTGGGTGTGCCCGCATGCGTCCCGCACATTCATTTCGGCACACCACTCGTACGTTTCGTGGCCCCGTAGAGGGGCTCCACCGAAGAAGATATTCACAATTGCGGTACTCACAATAGCATATGGTTGGGTCCTTCGCCAGGATAATTAGATGTGTTTTCCAGTCGGGTTGCAATCGGACACGCGCTGACCCCAGCCTCCCGCATAAATCTCTAATATTTCATGTGCTCGGCAATCAGAATTCAGTAGGACACGCGCTGATCCCCCCCGCAGAATTCTATAATGCATTACTTGTACGACCACCCTTCGGGTGAAAATGAGGTTGATGGTGGGAGAAAGAACCAAATGGCGATAACTGCGATGCTGGCACACCAATCGGGACACCATCGGAACACCACTCGAGGCACCTATCGGGACACCTCCAGGACACCACCGAGACACCATCGAAACACCACCAGGACACCATCAGGTCACCATCGATCTCACGACTGATCGCATTATCGATCTCGCTATGACTGATCGTATTATCGGTCTCGCTATCCGTCTCACTCGATCGATCCCACCATCGCTCTCACTCGATCGATCTCACGTTTGATCTCACTCTAGATATCACTAGTGATCCAATGATCGAGCTCACGATCGGTCTCACTATCGATCCCACTATCGGTCCCACGATCGATCTCACCACAGGACACCGACGGGACACCGAAGGGACACCAATGGGACACCCGCGGGACACCGACGGAACGCCGGGACACCACAGGATACCATCGGCACACCATCTGGACACCAGTCGATCTCATGTTCGATCTCCCTATCGACCTTACTCGCTCGATCTCACTATCGATCTCACTCGATCGATCTCACTATCGCCCTCACTACCGATCTCACTATCAATTGCACCATCGGTCTCACGATCGATCTCACCGTCGATCTCACCATGGGCAACAAAAAGACAGAAGGGACACTCACAGGACACCGACGGGATGCCGACGGGACACCACAGGATACCATCGGGACTCCATCGGTGCACCAATCGATTGCATGTTCGATGTCACTATCGATCTCACCATCGGTCTTACTATCGATCTCACCCGCTCGATCTCACCATCGATCTCACGATCGACCTTATTATAGATCTCACGATCGATCTCACCACGGGACTCCGACGGGACACCGACGGGACACCAACGGGACAACAATGGGACACCAACGGGACATCGACGGGACACCGACGGGACATCGACGGGACTTTAACGGGACACCGACGGGACATCAACGGGACACCGACGGAACATTGACGGGACAGCCACGGAACATTACGAAGACACCGACGGGACACCACGGCGTGACAACCCGGCTTCCGCCCGCCCACCAGGGAGGGAGGAAGGCAATCAATGGTTCTTGACCCGCCGTAGCCACAGCGGAGTCATTCCCCTCGCCCGCCCACGCAGCTTCCTCTCGCACTCACGACAAAACCGAAATCAAGTTCCCAGTGGGGGGCTCTCCGTTCCATGTCGATCTCACCCCCCAGCCTCCGATGTGCTTGGCATTCGGAAGTCAATAGGACATGCGCTGATTCCGCCCTCCCCCAGAATTCTATAGTTTGCGATTTGTTGATCAAATGGGATCCAATCGAGCCTCTCGCAAAATTATGTCCTAGTTTGTTTTCTATTAGAAAGCGAATGTATTAGGAAATGCGTTGGTCCGAGCCTCCCGTAGAATTCTTGACTATTCCGTGCGCCTTTCAGTTGGAAATTGATAGGGTGCGCGCCGACCCCAGCCTTCCACATCAGATTCCATGTTCTAGATGTTTTTGAGTACGGCTTCCATCGGAAATGCGCTGCACTCAGGAATCCTGAGGAATCTCAGAAGAAACCTTGAGAAATATCTGAGGAACCTTGAGGAAACCGACGGAATAGGTTGAGGAATCCTCGAGAATCTCTGAGGAATCCATGCGGAATCCTGAGGAATCCCTGAAAATCCGGAGGGTTCTTGGGAAATCCTTGGGGGGGTCCAGAGGAATCAGTAGGGAATCTCTTAGGGATCGTTGAGGAGTCTCCGAGGAGGTTGTAAAGAACCCATGGAGGCCTGTAAGAAATCCCGAGGGAATCGTCTTGAATATTTTCTAAGTGGTATCGAAGGAGTTTTCAAGGAATCGCCAAGGAATCCCCCAGGAATGTCTCAGGAAACTTTAAAAAGAGCTTCCACAGCGATTGGACTTGGTATTAGCTGGTTGGAAGTGGTACCAAAATCGTTGGGGTCCGTCCCAATCGGTTGTAATCCGTCCTGTTTCCGAGTTACCCCTCCCCTTGCTCGAGGGGTGGTGGTGGGGGGTTTGGGTCGGGGGATGATTCTCACCCAAACGCCCGTCAAGCGCGCTCTTGCTCACCTCCAGAGGCCCAAGTGTGACCGCCAGCTCCAGGACCGTGGGTCAGCCCCCATCGACAGAGGTGATCCCAGATCTTGGTAGTGGTGTCGATGTGTGGGCCTTCCACAGCTGACTGGGGCACGAGCCGTGCAACCTGAGCTCGACCGAGCTGTTGACGCGAAGCTCCTTTTCGAATTCGCCGCGACCGCACTGCGGAGAGGGACGGAGGTGCAAAGGCCTTTCGACTCGACCTCAGGGTGGGCGGGCCAGCAAGGACGCCAAGCCATCGCCGAGGCTGGGACTGCGATGAGCAAGTTGAGGCACGAGGATGCCACCTGGCCAGAGCGGCCACCGCTGGCGAACAGGAGCGGCGCGGTGTGAGTCCTCGGGCGGCCCACGCATGGGTGCCTCGGGCTGGCGTGAAGGGTGGCAACTGCAGGCCGTTTGCACTGGCCAGTAGGACGATAACGTTTCTGCACGTGCGAGCGGCGAGCCGCCATCAAAGCCACGTCTGCGTTGCCCCTTTGCCACGTTGGCCCAAGCGGGCCGAGCAGGCTAGGAAAGTAACGTGTTGACATTATCTGCAGGAGAGCCGCATCCTCATCACAGCAATTTCCGACCTCCGTGATGCCGCTTTGGCCCAAGCGGGCCGAGTCGGGTGTCGTGCAGGTGCGGTCTTAGCTTTGGACAGAGGAGGGGGATAACGAGAGGCGGAGGAGGAGAAGGTGACAATGGAGCATCAGGATGAGGCTCAGGACGAGGAGCAAGAAGAAGACCCGTATGATCAGTTACGGTAGAAAGATGAGGAGGAGGAGGAGGAGAAGTAGAGGGAGGAATGTCGTGATGAGAATGACGATAAAAATGCAGGGGGGATGGGGGAGGGTGGAGGGGGGAATAGATCCCCCAAGCGGTACTTGCACTTAGGGGATCCTACTTGTGTTCTAAGGCAACCGTGCCCAAGAGCTGGTCCTGCTGGCTTGTCGCCGCCCGTCGCGCCGTCCGTCGCCGCCGTTTGCATTGGGCCATGGTGCCTGTCTGGCCAGCTCGTCGCCGCCCGTCGCCGCTTGGGCTGCGGTGCCAGTTCGGCCGGTCCCGTCGCCGCCCGCCGTTGCCCGCCGCCGCCGTCCGTCGCCGCCATGTGCATTGAGTGCCTGTCTGGCTGGCTCGTCGCCGCCGTCCGTCGCCGCCATCTGGACTCGTCCACCTGCACTCGTCCACTCGCACTGGCCAATTCGCATAGCATAGTGTAGCACAGTTTACCGCAGCACAGTTTCGCTCAGCATAGCATAGCACAGAAGGGCACAGCATAGCATATGAAAGCATGGTGCAACCAAAGTGGTGCGACTTAACGTTGCACCCAATCGATTTCATTGCGGAGATTGCCCCGTATGGATTGGCCTTGCATTGATTGCACTGCATATATTGCCTTGCGTAGCTGCATCGCACATATCACATCGCATATTATGCTAGATCACACTGTCTGGGGCCCACGCTGGTTAGCATACACATTGGCAGAGTGAGTGATATATAATGATAGTTTCACATGTGAACGCAGGTACGCATACACATATCGAAATCCAAAATCCATATATTACGTATACACTGCTAGAGAAAGACATGTATGTGTGTTTGTGCACATTCGCATTTGAAACTATATATACACACATACACGTGCTCCCCCTTCATACAGTCTGCCTTGTTGTCGATGTTTGTTCCACTTATTTCTTCATCCGTCCTCCCCCTCATCTGCTTTCCACTGTCCGCCCGCATCGTTCTGATTACTCTCTGCAGCCACGTCCTAAGCTTCTGCTCCCCCCCTTCTTCACCATCACGGGGATTATTTGACAATATATTTTCATCCACTTTCTCACCCCCTTCTTCATCACCTTCTTCTTCTTCCACCTCGCTCTCATCCCATCCCCCTCCTCAGCCGTGCCATCATGTTTCAGCCACGTCGCCATCAAGCCAACAGCTTTCTTCCCAATGCCCAGACGAACGTGTGTTATGTTGTGTCGTAGTGTGATGTATGGTTTTGTTTCGCGTTGTGTTGCATGGTGTGTTGTATGATGAGTTGTCTTAATGTGTGAGGACCGTGCTGAGCGACGGGCTCAAGTACGATTGAAGGATGTGTTTTGTAACCCGTCACAAGAAGGAATACATGTGCAATCAGCCACAAAAAAGAAATCCTTGACGCAATCGCCCCGGAGGGAAGGGGGGCCTCCTCCCCGAGCACGCAAGGGGAAAGCATGAAAGGAGGAAACATCGGGAAAGCATACACAACGCAACGTCCAACAATGTAAGATGAAAGCACTTCAGGGGTGGGCAGGAACAATATTAAACGTTGAACTGTGGCGCCTGACCAAAGGATTCCCTGCGTGGCACCGTACAGGCAGAAGTTCTTTTGCAGCTGATTGCAAAAGGATTCCTGCTGTGGCAGCTTTGATTACACAAATTCATGTGTGGCGTATTGCAAAAGCGTCAATACTACAGCAACCCATTGGAAGGCCACCATGCAGGAAACCGGTTCGCCAGGCCACCACATTACATGTGCTCTTGTCTGCCCCCCCTAGACAAGTTCAAGTTCTTCGTATTGAGGGCCGTCTCCCGAGGCGGTTGCGAGAAGGATTCCACTTGCGGCGGGTTACAGATGTATTCGTCTTGTGGCGGATTAAAAGAGGATTCCTTGTTGCACATGTGTCGTGGTTGACACGTGGATTCTTTTTGCGGTTCATTGCAATAGGAATCCTTTTGTAGCGACTTGCAAAAAAATATGTATTGGGGCAGCTTTCAAAGGAGGACTCATTTGTCTTGCGGCGGATTACAACAGATCCAATACTACAGCCACGGGTACGGCAGCCACAAAGGGGATCCCTGTCTTCGGGCTGCCACAACTCGTTTCCGAGAACTCCCTTCCTTCCTCTCCTCAGTTTCCTCCTCCCTCTCTCATCCCTCCCTTCTCTTCCCATTCTCCTCCTCATCCTCCTCCTGCTACTCCTCCTCATGTTCCGTTGTTCCTCCTCTTCCTCCTCGTTCTGGTCACCATCCCTCCTCCGCCTCTTTCCCGTCCCCCCTGAGAGGAAGAGGGCCTGCCCCCCGGCACGCACTCAGGCGGCTACGCGGCCACCTGGCACAGCACGCACTGCTGCCAGGCCCCGCGGGCTCGGCTTTCGCACGACGTCTGCGGGGGGGAGCCAGGGGCCACGTTAGTCGGAAACTGGACCATATACAATACCAGTGGCGAGTTGTTTTTTCAATCCCAAGACTTTTTGAGGGTCGGGGACGTCGTCGGGGTGGTGTGGCGTATACTTGTCCCCCGTTGTCCAAGGGAAACAACGACAAAGTATACACCAGGACCCCGTACACACCAGGATCCGCGTTCCTGTGCGAATTCCAGCGCAGGGTCGGAAAAAGCGTCGGTGTATATAGAGTTCGTTTCCCTAGCTCTTGGTATCCCTCGGACGTGTGCACTCTTCCTCGGCGGGGATTGGTAAGGAGCACCCTGGATCATCCAGCGAGAAAAAACCACGCGCGAGACCGAAAAGAGCACAGGGAATGGACGCCCGAGCGATGGCCATCGCTGGGGGGGCGACGGGGTTTCCAGCTTCGAGGTGTTCGGACGTTGCCCAGCTCGCCCTCCGGCCGCCTGATGCCCCGCCCGCCTGCGCCCTGTCTCCCCAATTAGAGCTGTTGTGCGTAGCCCGCCTAGCTTTTACCGGTAGAGGTTCGCTCTCGCCCCGCAGACCAAAAAAGGTGTTCGGACGTTGCCGTCGGCCCTCGGCGGCTCTCGGCGGCCTCGGGAGCGCTCTCCGGCGACTGCGCCGCGCCGCGCCGAGGGCGTTCGCCTGGAGCGCCCGGGTCAGCCAGGACGGCCGCGGGAGAGCCGAGCCATGGCCCGAAGACAAAGGGGCCACATTGAGGGGGGGGCTCCTCCTGCTTCTCCTCCTCCTCCTCCTCCTCCTCCTCCTCCTCTTCCTCCTCCTCCTCCTCCTCATGCACATCCTCCTCCTCCTCCGCCTCCTCCTGGGACTGGCTCAACCGTGGGGGCGCGAAGGGAGTCGCGCCTCGCGTCTCTCAAGCGTCGAGCTTCGAGGTTTTCTCGGATGTCTTCGTCGGTCCTCGGCCGGTCCTTCTCGTCCGGGGATGCTCTCCGGCAGCCGCGCCTCGCCGAGAGCGCTCTCCGGGGCCTTGCGCGGATCGTCGCCCACGGCCGCGGCAGGGCCGCGGCAGGACCCGAGAACGAAGGGGCAGACGTTGGCAACTCAGGAGCGGAAAAAGGCCGCACACGTACACGCTGGTTTCGAGAGTACGCATTGCGCAAAGATTCGTGCAACGCGGCCAGTCCTGCAGGTCGAGGGGCCGTGTTCATGTACATGGGCGCCCCAGGGGGCGACGCGTCGACCCCCGATCCCCCAGTCGTCGCCGAGGGAGGCCCGAGGGCCCTCCCCGCCCAGGGTCGAAGAAGAAAAAACCGGCACGGACTTGCGCAAACTGCTGGCGCTCCGCGCGGGCTTCTTGGACCCGCGCCGGGGCCCCCTGGCGGCGCCTCCGGCGCCGCCCCTGGCGCGCTCCGTGCGCCAGGCAGGGGGGGTCCCACACGGGTCCAGGGAACCCGCGCGGAGGGCCGGAAGTCTCTGTTTGTGCCGCTGTTTTCTTCAAGGGCGCCCTCGAGGGCGCGAAGTCATTCGCGCTGCGCGGTTCGGCTCCGATCCCTCCTCGCCCTCCTCGTCTCCCCTGGGAGGCGGCGCGAGAGCGCGAAGCTGTCCGCACTCCGCGCTTCGCGCAGCGCGCAGCGCGAAGTCGGGAGCCCTCGCCTCTTCCTCTGCAGGAGCCAGCGGCTTCGCACTCGGGGGGGCCCACCGCCGACGACCCGTCGGCGAGGCGTCGTCGGCTGCGGCTCGACGCTGCCCTCCCCTGGGCCAGTACTCGCCCCCCGTCGGCTCCCCCCTCGGGGGCTCGGGGTACTGATGCACCACGTCGTTGGGTCGACCAGGGAGCTCAGGAGCCCAGCGAAGGAACTGTGTGTGTGTACAGACGCTCCGGCGTCCAACAGGTTGGGCGGCTGGGGCGTCGACTCACCAAGCTCCTCGGCCGACCGGACGGCGTGGTGTATACATCGAGCCCCTCCCAGGGTTGCAGCAGCCGACGGAGCGTCTTCGCCCCCCCATCTCCCCAAAGCTGAAGTGTCGGGCAGAGCTATCTCTCGCTATCTCTTGCTGTCTCTCTCTCTCTCTTTCTTTATGTATGTATGTATTGTTTTTGTTTGTTTGTCTCTCTCTCTCTCTCTCTCTGTCTCTCTCCCATTGCAGGCGTAACCCGCTCCCCCCACGTGAAAGGAGAGGTCCGAATGCGTCAGAGACGAGGTGTTGGTGAAAGCTGTGATGGTGATGGTGTGGTGGTGATGGTCATGATGTTGAGTTCGATGATGCTTATCCAGTCACGTTTCCGCGCGAAGCCGCCACCGTTCTCGTGCTCGCGCCTAGGGTGGGGTGGGCGCCTGGGAGGGGGGGTGGGCGCCTGGGGGGGGGGTGCCATGGGATGTATCCTACCAGAGCTTTGAATTCGGCAGAGGGTTCTGCCAGGAATACCGAAAACGCAGGAGCCTGGTCAGACTGCTTGTATTTGCTATCGATGCGTCGGGATGGGGCCGAACTAGTACCCCGCAAGAAGCCACGATAACAACGCAAGCGAGGACCCGACACGCCAACCGCTGAGAGCGCGGTGGCAGATGATTGATGTCACCGCCGTTATTGGCAGTACGATTGTCATCACCATGATGGCCAGTACGATTATGATGGTCATGCTGATGACGATGATGGCGACAAATGGCTTCGACGGTGTGACGTCGACGGCGATGCTGGGGATCCCTGCTTATCGCCCGGGCAGCCCGCGCGAAAGGTCTGCGCCGACTACCCGGGCTGGCATGGGCCAAGGCCCCTCGGCCAGCCGGCCGGAGCTCTCATCGGTCGCAGCAGGGCCCCCTGAACCAGGACAGTGGCATCCAGATCCCGTACTTGTACGGTCGGGGCGCTGAAACAGGAACTCGTTTAGTTGGGGAGGGGCTCCGTGTTCCCTTGAATTGTCTCACAGCTTGCCTCAGGTTTTCCTTAGGTTGGCTATAGGAAGTCGAAGCTTTAACTTCTGGAGACGAGGGGGCCTCGCTCCTCCCCTGGGGTTCCTCGGGCCGGCGCCCCGACTGCAGCCTGTCGACAGGACGTCGAAGTCTCAACTCCTGGAGACAAGGGGGCCTCGCTCCTCCCCTGGGGTTCCTCGGGCCAGCGCCCCGACTGCAGACTGTCGACAAGAGTCGAAGTCTTACCTTCTGGAGACGAAGGGGGCCTCGCTCCTCCCCCTGGGGTTCCTCGGGCCGGCGCCCCGACTGCAGACTGTCGACAGGAAGTCAAAGTCTTCACTTCTGGAGACGAAGGGGGCCTCGCTCCTCCCCTGCGGTTCCTCGGGCCGGCGCCCCGGCTGCAGGAGCTTCCGCCCTGGCAGAGAGAACGAGCCGTGGAGAATGCCTCGACCCACGGCTGCAGCCCCTCTTTTTTGCCGGCGCGCCTCCTCCTCCCCCTCCTCCTCCTCCTCCTCCTCCTCCTCCTCCTCCTCCTCCTCCTCCTCCTCCTCCCCCTCCTCCTCCTCCTCCTCCTCCTACTCCTCCTCCTGATCCTGGCTTATCGAAAAGTCGCGGGTGGACAGAACCCCCACCCTGAACACGTCGATTGGTGAATTGTCCGCTTTCGGTTCTCGAGAGGGTTCCGCGGCCGTCATTCTCCAGGCCTGCGCCCGCCAGGTTTGGGCCCGAGGTCGTTTTCACCAAACCGCGTTTTTCTAAAGGGGGTTCAGTCCATCCCCGAAAAAGTCCCCGCTTGGGGGGGCCCTGATCGCTGGTGACGTCTCTCTCCTCGCCCCCCCTCCTCCTCTATGCTCAGTGGCAGCGACGGGGGGGGGGATAGGCATATGGGGGGGATGCAGCGACCCCCAATCGCCCACGTGATCGCCGATAGGGGCCCGACGGTAGCCCCAGCATGCCCAGGAACGTGCGGATGCACTATCGGGGGGCTATCGGTGATCTATCGGCCGTGTATCGCCGATTCCAGGTCGATGTGTCCCCCCTATGCCTATCCCCCCCCCCCATCGCTGCTCCTCATGTACCTCCGTCGCATCTTCGCTCCAGTCCTGGTCCTCGACTCCCTCGCCGCTCGTGCCCGCTGGTCACGCGCCAGCCCACCTCTCGGCGCTGGCGCGCCGTCAGCAGCGGCGGGCATTGGGTGCACCACGTGTTGGAAGTGTCGTGTGCCCGCTCAGCCTGCTCGGAAATGCCTGGCGCCTCGCGTACTGTCAGGACGCTGACTTAAAGACCACCTTGGCCTCAGGAGGGTCTCTGGTCTTCGGGGCGCTCATCCGATCCGGGTCTCGGACAGGACTCGTGGCCGAGGCTCTCCGTGACCAGGCAAAAAAACATTCGTTGTTCGTCACGTGTGCCTAGTGGGCAGCACGATGACTGTATTGGAAGTATCGCGAGCCCACCCAGCCTGTTCGGAGGTGCCTGACGCCTCGCGTGCGTGTCTCCGCCAGCCCGTTCAGAGACGACCGCCGGGCGAGCGGCCTCTGCCAGAGGCGTGTCGGAGCACGCCGTCTCTTCGCGCCCTCCCCAGCAGCATGCCGCCCGCGCCTCCCTCCGCGGCCGCCCGGCGTGGGATGGCTCCAGGGCGCAGCCTTCCACGGATGAAACGTCAGACCGTCAACCCGCGTAGTACAGATGGGCTTGGCATCGCTCGGACGTGTGCATTTTTCTCTGCGAGAGCCATCGAGGACCATCCTGGACCATCGAGCAAAAAAAACACGCGCGAAATCGAAAAATGCACGGGAAATGGACGTCCGAGCGACGGCAAGTGGGCAACCTTCCCCCAGGGTACCTTTTGTATTCTTGCCCCGTCGGCCCATCCTCAGCGACGCTCGCTGGCCAGCCTTGCTCGAAAAACGCGAGCGTGGCCCTCCGAGGCCCGTGCCCACTTGACGCGCACCCTTCTGCTACAGGTCGACTGTACGCCCTTACTTCTCGTGCGACCCGGCAGGACGGGCTGACGAGGGGACCACGAAGCCCCCCCTTCCCTGCTGATTCTGGCGTGCAGGGGAGGGGGGGAGGCGGAGGGAATCCACCGTCCGCGGCAGCCAGGACGTAATGAGACACGCGTGCAATTGCCGTCGCTTTGCGCTGGTCGTGCGCGAGGCACGCGTGCTCCCAGCGGGCCAGGCTTTAAACCCCAGGTTCCGCCCAGGAGAACACCAATGGGTCTGGGGAGGCAGGTCTCGGAGACCGTGAGGCTCGCATCGTCCCACCATCGGGTGTTAGCCCGGGGTGGCCCTGCCCCCAGGTGTCCCCGGCTCTCCCAGGGAGGCGCAGCTGGCTTCCAGCGCACTCCTCACGAGGCCCAGATGGCCCTAGGAGGCTCCTACATGGCGCGAAAGGCTGGGGGCACCTCGGGCCGGGACCACCCCGGGACCACTCGTAGCAACACCCGACACCACTTGCACGCCCCCCTGCACTGTCAAGACGCCGAAACACGGAGTTGTCCAAGTTCGGAATGGTCTCGATATTCCTCAGGTACCCCCGCGGTTGTTCATCTTATCGCCCCGTGTGCACCCAGGCGCTTTGGGGGCCACAGAGAGCGACTCGTTCCTCCTCATGCAGTGGCACGCTCGAAAGGGGTACGGAGAAAATGGATACGATGCCCAACAGCAAGCGTGGCCCAAAACTAAGAGCGGCCGGTGTGTTGGGCAAACGGCCCTGCGACTCACATGGACCACGTCCAGGGCGAAACCGACAGCGGGCACTGCTCAGAATGGACAAGAACTGCTGTTGGTCTTTGCCCCCCATGATTCAGGAGCGAGAGCAGGACGTACACGTACATGAATCCACGTTGGCTTGGAGAGTTCGCAGTGCGCGAATCTTCGCATCACGCGGCCGGTCTCGCGGGCCAAGGGGCCGCGTTCCTGTGCACAGCTGGGCGCGTACGCCCTTTGCGGGCGTCCTAGAACTATTCCCTACGCGCGTCTCCCCAGCCCCGGGCCGCAGCCGGGCAGCTCTCCGCTCCTCGCCCCTCGGCCTGTACGTCAGCAGGCCGAGGCCCGAGGCCGGCCTCCGGGCGCGCCTCCCAAAACTGGAGGCCTGCTGCGCCCGCCTCCCCTCCGCGCGTCTGTCTGTCCTCGGCCTCCGCCGGGCCCCGCCGAAGCGCTCCCCCCTCCGGGGCGGACACCGACTCCTCCGACTCGGTTCGATCCGACTTCGATCCGACGTCCGAGTTCGATCCGACTTCGGCTTCAATTATTCCGATCCGGTTCGACTTTGGCATCCCGATCTGGATCTTGGTTTCTCAATTACTAGCCTGCCGATTTCTGCCGATTCGGCTTCTCCCGACGTGGCTACCGAATTCTGCCGATCCGATTCCTTTCGATCGCCGACTTATCGATCCGGTTCCTCCCAACCTCTCGATTCGATTCTGGACTCCCCTGCCTCTCCCCCCCGCCCACGCAGGAGCAGGAGGAGGAGGAGAAGGAGGAAGAGGGAGAGCCCTGGCGGGTGGCGATGATGATGATGATGATGATGATGATGATGATGATGATGATGATGATGATGATGATGATGATGATGATGATGATGATGATGATGATGATGATGATGATGATGATGATGATGATGATGATGATGATGATGATGATGATGATGATGATGATGATGATGATGATGAGGATGATGAGGATGAGGATGAGGATGAGGATGAGGATGAGGATGATGAGGATGAGGAGAGGAGGAGGAGGAGGAAGAGGAGGAGGAGGAGGTTTCGACGCGACGGCTGCACAGCCAATTAGTGCCCGAGCAGCGCAAAAAAGAGGAGGAAGAGGAGGAGGAGGAAAAGGAAGAGGAGGAAGAGGGGGAGGAGGAGGAGGAGGAGGAGGAGGAAAAAGGAGGAAAAGGAAGAGGAGGAAGAGGAGGAGGAGGAGGAGGAAAAGGAGGAAGAGGAGCAATAGTAGGAGGAGGAGGAGGAGGAGGGGGGAGAGCGGTCAGGGTGGGAGCCCCGGCGAGGTGCGAGAGGACCCCCGGGCCTGGCCTGGCGTGCGGCGGCCGTCCTGGCTACCGCCCGTGGCGCGCGCTCAGAACGGGGCTGCTGCTGCCAGTGACGCTGCCTGTCAAGGCCGCCATGCGGGGTGGGCTTCGTCGTCATCGGAGGACGACGACAAGGAGGAAAAGAAGGAGGAAAGGGAGGAGGAAGAGGAGGAGGAGGAGGAGGAGAAGAAAAATAAGGAGGAGGATGGAGGATGGAGTATGGAGGATGAGGGCGGGAAGGAGGAGGAGCAGGAGGAGGAGGAGGAGGAGGACCAGTGCAAGCCCAAGGCTCATCGACGATGTTGAAACAGACTCTCCCTCCAAGATCCCTCTTCGTTGGCCCCTACAAGGAGTCATTTCCACTCAGGGAATTACCCCGCTGGGGTACAACCATGACTACCTCCCATGAACATCTTGAAGCGTGCCCTAACACCTCTCCCATGACTTCAACGCCGCGAGTTAACCCGACTATTACTACTTGGCGACCTGAACCGTGCCAGAACACCATTCTTGGATCTTCAACACCGCGATTCAAGATAACTGTTGCGACCTGACAGTCCTGAATCGTTCCAAAACGCCGTTTCTGGTACGTCAACCATGAGATCAAGTGACACGTTTGAAAACAAAAAATGAATGTACACGGCGCTAAGGCGAGAGCCACATCCTGAAAAGAACAGACCTCAATCGATGAAATTGTTGCCAGTCCTCAAAAAAAAGTGCGCGGCGCTAGTGCGAGAGCCACATGTTGAAAACGGGCCGCACTGAATCCTTGAAGCTTTTACAAGTTTTAGCACGGATGTGCTCGGCTCCAACGCAAGAGTCACATTTTGAAAAACGGCCAGCCCTCAATATGTGGAGCTCTTCTGCACTGTTTACAACGAATGCGCGCGGCGCCACGGCGAGAGCCACATGTTGAAAGCGACCCATCCTCAATCCGTGAAGCTCTTGCAAATGTTTAGAACGAATGTGGGCGGCGCGGAGGCGAGCGAGAGCCACATGATGAAAAGCGGCCCGCTCCCAATCCGCGAAATTTCTGCAACTTGTGAGAGCGACTGTGCGCGGCGCCACGGCGAGAGCCACGATTTGAAAAACGGCCTGCCCTCAACCCATGAGACTCTCAAAACGTTTGGCAAGAATGCGCGCGGCGCTAACGCGAGAGCCACATCCTGGAAGCGGCCCGCCCTCAATCTATGAAAACAGCTGCCAATTGTTAAGCATCAAGGCCATACATGATGAGGAAGTCTCCGGCGAATCGCCTGGCCCCCCCTTTGGACCGGCCTCGCGGTGCGACAGGGAGGAGCTATGTATAAGGAAAAGGAATGGAGGCGGTGGAGGAGGAGGAAGAGCAGTAGAGGGATCATCGGTTGTCGCCGTCGTCGTCGTTCGCCCTGAGGATTGGGGGAGGGCGGTTCAGAACGCAGACGCCCTCCCAGTGCGAGGTGTCCCCACCCCGGTGTCGGAACCCGCCGTCCACCTCCAAGCGACAACGAACAATCATGTTTCTCATTGTAGGTCTCACTGCGCTGTCGAATTCTTGACGTTTCGCGTATCCCCACCAGTCTTACTCGCCGTTGGCGCGCTCGCCTTCGGCTGCTAACAAACAAGTATCCCCACCAGCGTCCGTAGCCTTTGGCTCAAGCCGTCTCGGCTCGAGGTGGCTTGCGCGGCCTGGGTCCCGCGGCCTGGCGGGCGCGCCCGCGGGCCTCCGGCGGCGGCTTGGACGGGGGGGTCTCGTCTCCCTCCCCTCTCGGCCGCTGCCCCCGGGCGATGTTGCCCCCTGCGGCGGCGGCGGCGCCGGGCTGCGGCCGCTCGCGCTGCCCGCGTGGCGGCGGCGCCCAGGCGCCCACGGCGCGGCGTCGGCGGCTTCGTCGTGCGGCCGCCGCTCGCGCCCCTGGCGTGGCATTGGCTGGCGCCGCGGAGCCGCCGCCCTGCCTGCCGCTGCCCCCGGCCACCACCCGCGCCGCCGGAGCCGCTCGCCGCACGGCCGCGGCCCCGGGCTCCGCGTGGCCGGCCGCCTTCCCTGCCGCGGCCGCCGGCGCCGCGGCCGCGGGCGCTGGCCCCGCGCGGGCGCCGCTGCCGCGCGGCCGCCTCTGACGCGGCTGCCGCCGCCGCGGCCTGCTGCTCGCCTGGCGCTGCGGCCGCCGTGGCCCGCGCGGCCGCCCTTGGGCCGGCCGCTGCCCGCGCCGCTCCCCGCGGCCGCTGCGCTGCGGCGCCCGGCGCTGCGGCCGCTCGCGGCCGCGGCGGCTGCCAGCTCGGCCGCTGGCGCCGCCGGCGTGGTGGCCGCTCCTGCTGCCCCCTTCCGCGGCGGCTGCCGCCGCCGCTTTGGCTGTCCCCGCCGCGGCGGCTGGCGCGGCCGCTGCGGCCGGCGGCCGCCCCAGCACGGCCCCCGCGGGCGCCGGGCCGCTGCCGGCGCCGGTGCCGTCGGCGCCGGCTGACATGCTGGCCCGTGCGCCCCCGACGCCGCCGCCCCTTCACTGCTCGCCGCGCTCGCCGCCGCGGCCGCCGCCGCTGCTTCCTCGCGTGGGCCGCCGGCGGCGGCCGCCGCTGCTGGTGCCACGGCCGCCCTGGCGCTGGCCCCATCCTTGGCTGAGGCTGGGTTGGCCGCCGTCCCCGCCGCCGCCGCCGCCGCTGCTGCCGCTGCCGCTGTTGCTGCTGGCTCCTCGCCAGCGGCGGCGGCGGCGGATGGCGCGTTGGCCGGCGCCGCCGCGGCGACGCGCGGCCTGCCCCGCGGCCCGCCCCACGGCGAGCCCGACGGCCGGGCCCGCGGCCAGCCCGACTGCCAGCCCTACGGCCTGCCCGACTGCCAGCCGCACAGCCAGCCTGACGGTCCGCCCCACGGCATGCCTGGCTGCCCGCCCCGCGGCCCGCCTGACGGCCAGCCCGACGGCCCGCCCCGCGGGCAGCCAGACTGTCAGCCCCACGCCGACCGCGCTGGCGGGTCTGGCGGACGGCAGACGACAGGCGACGGACGCAGCAGCAGCAGCAGCAGCCGCAGCAGAAGCAGCAGCAGCAGCAGCCGCCGCGCCAAGGACCAGCCGCTGACCACCCCGCCTTGGGCAGCGAGGCCCGCCACGCGCCAATGGCCGGAACCGGCATCCAGTGGGGGCCGGGGCCCCCGGGGAGACCCTTGGCAAGACGATAAAGCAGCTTCAAGTCACCCTGGGTGCGATGTTTACAGGCGCCCGGCACGCGTTCGCCGAGCAGCACGCCAAAGGCGCGCTCGACCCGCTACGGCACGACCAGCAAACTTGCGTAAACTTCCTGTGCTCCTTCCGCAGCCATAACTGCGATGTGCGGGCCATGAACGACGCGCTGGACCTCGGCGTTGACTGGGTTCAGCTGCGGCAGCGATACCTGGGTCGCAATGACGGCGCGGGCAAGGGACGCCAGGTGACGAAGGGCCACGCTGGCAGCCGCGCCCCCAGGAAGGGCAAGAAGCAGTGGAAGGTCGTCAGCTCTAGCACTGCGGGCGCGCCCGCCCTTGTTTCACCCTACCCAGAGGTCGCTGCCTTGCTAACTCTAAGCCGGCAGCTTTCAAATGTTCGCAACTAGGCCGGAGGATGTTCAATTGCATCATATAGGCCGGAGGATGTTGAATAAGCATATCATGTCTTTTGATATATATATATATATATATATGTATATATGTATATATATATATATACACTGTATGCAAATAATACACATATGTATACATATCTTATGCATACATATACAATACATACATAATATCATAATATCCAACACGCACAGAAATCAACAGACCACGGCCGCGCATGGCACGCCAGCAAGTCAAAGCGGCTGCCAACCACGGTGCCCACCCACCACAAACGCAACAAGACCAACAATCACCAACACCAAAAACAAATGCAACAACCAAACACCAAGCCAAAACGGCTCTCATGCACGAAGGCGCAACCGCCAACCACAGCAACCGCCAACGAACATACCAACCAACAACCAACAAACCAATAACCAACCACCAACCACCAACCAACCAACAACGAACCAGCCAAACGAACCAACCAAACAACCAACCAACCAACCAACCAACCAACCAACCAACAAAGCCAAAACGGCTCCGAACTGCGCCACGGACGGCGGCGACGGCGGCAACGACGACGTCGGCGGCGACTGTGCCGACGGCGCCGACGACGCCGACGGCGGCGGCGGCTGCGACGGTAGCGACGGCAGCGCCGACAACGATCGACGGCCGACGGCGACGGTGATGGCAACGGTGGCGATGGAGACGGCGCTGCGCCGTCGACCGCCGTCGTCGGCGTCGCCGTCGCCGCGGCCCACAGGGCGGGGGGCCCTCGAGGGATCGTCGTCGTCGTGCCCGACGGGCGCGGTGGGCGGCTCGCGGCGAATGGCCCCGAAGAAGGGCAGCGCCGAGGAGAGGAGCCGGCTCAGGCCGATCCTCCTCTTCTCCTGCTTGTCGTCTTTGCCCTCGTCGTGGTCGTCGTCGTCGTCCTCTTCCTCCTCCTCCTCCTTTTTCGTCCGCCTTGTCATCCTCGTCTTCCTGCTCCTTCTCGTCGTCCTCCCCCTCTTCCTCCTCCTCCTCGTCCCCCGCGCCTCCTCCTCGCCCTCTTCCTCCTGAGGCGCGCGTCTTCACCTTCTCCTCCTCCCACTCGCCTCCTCCTCCTCCTCCTCCTCCGTCCTCCTCCACCTCCTCTTCCTTCTCATCTTCCTCCTCCTCCTCCTCCTCCTCCTCCTCCTTCACCTCCTCCTCCTCCCCCCTCCTCCTTCTCTTCCTTATCCTCCTCCTTCTCCTCCTCCTTCGCCCCATTCGTGCGCAGGGACGCGGTGGCGCTGGCCGCCGCGCTCATGCCGTTCGTCACGAAGCGCTCGTGGCTGCAGTACGGGAGCGCACCAGGCCGAGCAGCGAGAGCACACCCACGATCAAACGCGCCCCTGCGCTCGCCCTCGGCTCCCGCGGCGGAGTTAGCGGCGAGCGCAGGGGGGCGCTTGAGCGCGGGCGCGCTCTCGCCGTTCACGCCAGGGAGCGACCGTTTCACGCACGAGTGCGTGGCGCAGGTCCACCATCACCACAAGGTGATTGGGAGATGAAGAAACACTGGGAGGGGATTGAGGAGAGGAGGAGGAGGAGGAGGAGGAGGAGGGAGGAGGAGGAGGAGGAGGAGGAGGAGGAGGAGGAGGAGGACGACGAGGAGGAGGAGGAGGAGGAGGAGAAGGGGGTTAGGAGGAGCAGCAGGAGTTCGGAGGATGGTGAGGCTGCTAGTGGGATCGATGGAGTGAGATCGATAGTGGGATCGATGGAGTGAGATCGATAGTGAGATCGACAGGAGGAGCAGCAGGAGTTCGGAGGAAGAGGATGACAGTGGGATCGATAGTGAGATCACTGGAGTGAGATCGATCGTAAGATCGATCGAGTGAGATCGATTTTGAAACCGAGCCAGAGGGGGGTCGGGCGAACTTGATTCCCTCCCCCAAGATGATCGAGGAGGTCGAGAAGCTGGCGCCGAACTTCGCAGTGGATGCGAAGACGGCGTCGCTCGCGTTCGACGAGGTGGCAAAGGAGAAGGCCTCCCTCTTCGAGCTCAGCGAGGCCGAGGCGGCGACGTGGGCGGAGCAGAACGCATTGAAGTTCTGCTGTTCGAAAGGGGGGCCTCCTCCTCCTCTTCCTGCTCCTGCTCCCCCTTGTCCTCCTCCTCCCCCTACTCCTCCTGCCGTTCCTCCTACCTCGTCCATGTGTCCTCATCATCCTCCTCCGTCCTCTCTTCTTCCTTCTCCTTCTCCTCATTCTCCTCCTCCTCTTCTTACTCATCCTCCGTCTCCCTCTGGCCCTCTCGCGGAACGCCGTCGTGCCCGCGAAGCGGCAGCACCTCCACCGTCGGGGGGCTGGGGCGGCGGGAGAAGGAGAAGGAGGAGGTGGGCCAGGAGGAGTAGGAAGACGAGGAGAGGAATGAGAATGAGCGGGATGGGGATGGACGGTGAGGGCACTTGGACGAGGTTTGAGGAGGGGGAGGAGGAGGAGGAGGAGGAGGAGGAGGCACGAGGAGATAGAGGATACGGAACAGGGAGGGAGAGGGAGGGAGGGAGGAGGAGGAGGAGAGGAGGAGGAGGAAGAGGGCGATGAGGATCCCCTCCAGGTTTCGGTCGATGCTCCGTCACCTGCATGACCCTCGGCAGAAGGAGCTCACGCAGAACACGCGGAAGCCGCCGCCCAAGTGGTACTGCGACCTTCGCAAGCTCCAGGGTCGTGAGGTTGGCGTCACAGACGAGGACACGGTGACGGGCTTCGACACGGTCGAGCAGGTGGCCTGGATGAAGCGGCCAGGCGACAAGCGCAAGGTGACGACGGAGGTGTTGTACATCAAGGACGGGAACATCGTCGGGGTGTGGGAGTCGGAGGACCCGCCCGAGGAGCGCGTGATCAGCGGCATCACCGCGGAGGCGTGGAAGGCGCTTCCCTCGAAGGCTGGCCAGGAGAGCGGCGACAGCTCGGTGGCGTCGAAGCCAGCGAAGGCTGGCCAGGAGAGTGGCGACAGCTCGGTGGCGTCGAAGCTGGCGAAGAAGCCCGAGGGAGGAGGCGCCAGCTCGGCGGCGTCGACGGAGAAGAAGGTCGCCTCGACCCTGCTGAAGACGGCGTCGGTGGCAGGCGAGAAGGTCGAGCTGTGCGAGAAGGAGCGGCGGCGGTGGAGGAGGGGGAGGAGGAGGAGGAGGAGGAGGAGGAGGAGGAGGAGGAAGAACACTGAGGGGGGAAGGGAAGAACAGGACGAGGAGGAGCAGGATGAGTAGTAGGAGGAGTGAGGTGGAGGAGGGAGGATGGGGATCGAGGGCCCCCCGGGGGGAGGGAAGATGAGGAAGATGACGAGGAGGAGGAGGAGGCAGGCATGGGGGAGACGCATTAGGAGGAGAGGGAGGAGAAGAGAGGAGAAGGGAGGAGAGAGACAAGACGGATGAGAGGAAGAGGATGGAGGAGGGCGATCCGTCGAGGCCTTGGCGACTCTTTCAGACAAGACCCACCAATGGGGCCTGTCGTTCAAGGTGAACGGAGCGCAGAAGGCGCAGATTTCGCACAGGAACGTCGAGGAGTCAGTCGCCAAAGAGTTCCTGATGCGTCAGGTCAAGGAGTTCGCGAAGGGCAACCTCACCTGGCAGCAGGTCAAGGTCAACAAGCTGGACCTCGAGGAGCGCCATCGCCAGCAGATGCTCAAGAGGCCTTCAGCGGCGGCGCCCGTGGCCAAGAAGCCTGCAGCGGCGGCGCCCGTGGCCAAGAAGCCCGCAGCGAAGGGCAGCGATGACGAGGATTCCTTCTCGCAGTACGGCGACGGTGGCGATGATCCCGACAAGGACCCTTCAGACGATGATCTCGAGGGAGAGGGAGACGGATCCGAAGAAGGCGGTGGCAGCGACGAGAAGGATGAGGATGAGGCGGAAGATCCCAACGAGGGTGAGGAAGGCGGCGAGGAGGAGGAGCCAGAGCACGACGACCCCGAGGGCCTCAGTTCGCCATCAGAGAAGCAGGAGCCACCGCCCAAGAAGCCGAGGACGATGTCGAAGCGCCCAGCCGCTCGCGCGAAGCCTTCGGCAGCAGAGGAGGCCGCTCGCGAGGAGGTGGGGCCACCAGAAGAGCAGGATGGCTCGGGTTGGATTCCGAAAGTCGGAGTGATCAGAGGAGCGATGAGGAGGAGGAGGAGGAGGAGGAGGAGGAGGAGAGGAGGAGGAGAGCAGCAGGAAGCTGCAGGACAAGGAGAAGCTTGAGGAGAGGAGGAGGAGAAGGAGGAGGAGGAGGAGGAGCTCGAGAGGAGGAGGAAGGAGGAGGAGGGAGGAGGAGGAGGGGAGGAGGAGGAGTGAGGAGGAGGAGGAGGAGGAGGAGGAGGAGGAAGGGGGCCCGACTTTCCCCCTCCCCCTCCTCCTTCGTCCCCTCTTCCTTCTCCTCCTCCCTCCTTCCCTCCCGCCTCCCTCCTCCCCTCCCTCCTCCCTCACTCCTGGATCCCTCCTTCCTGCTATCCCTGTCCCCTCCCTGGCTCCCTCTCTCCCTCCCTCACTCCCCCATTCCCTCCCCCCTCCCCCTCTCCTTCCCTCCCTCCCAAAGGACGAGGACGACGACATCAGCGAGGGCCCCCCGCCCGACAGCAGCCTGGTGGCAGCCTTCGCGTCCAGGAGCTGATCTGGATCCTCGGTCGGGCGGCCATCACCTTCTCTGAATCCGTTCCCTCCACTCCTTCCGTGACCCTCCCTCTCCCTTATCCTCCTCTCCTCCCTCGCCTTCCGTGCACCCCTCGCCCATCTCCCCCGCCCGCCTCGAGGATCCTGCCCTTGGCCCCGCCCCGAGCCTGGTAAGGGGGCCTCGGGCAGCATGGGCCGCTCGACGGATTGGCCGCCTCTCTTAACTTCGGTGGCGAGCGCGTCCCTCACAAAAAAAAAAAAAAAAAAAAAAAAAAAAAAAAAAAAAAAAAAAAAAAAAAAAAAAAAAAAAAAAAAAAAAACGACCCTCGCCACTTCGTCGCCATAACCCGACAACCGAGTCCTCAAAACCGCATCGCTGGATTCGAAGCGAAATTGTGATGCCAATCCGACTGGCCTGCGCTTAACGACCTCCCCATGGTCGAATCCACGGGGTCTGGTTTTTGAATGCGATCCGAGGGGGGTTGGCGACCGTCGCCACGCGGTGGATCCCACTCGAAATTCAGAGCCCACGTGCCTCCTAACGGCCAGAGCAGACGCCCCAGACCCACAAATCCTACAGAGACCGAGTTCGCCACGAGCTGAATTCTGTTTGGAAATTCTGCTGTACGTCCAAGGCTGCGTTGGCTCCGAGGTCGTTTCGGCACCCCCCTGGCCCCCTGGCCCTGACTCGAGATGTCGCCGCCGACGCGCGCCATGGCGACGCCGATCGAGGATGACGAAGCCACGACCCAGACCGTCGCTGAGGGGGCGAGCTGGCAGGAGCAGGAGTGGACCTCGCAGCAGTGGGAGGATTGGCTTACTGAGCAGGAGGCTGCTCTAAAAAACACGTACGACGGCGACAGCCTCGACATGTCCGCAGAGGAGTGGGCGGCCTGGAAGGCAAGGCAGGAGGCTGGCGACGCAGCTGAACTCGCGGCGGCTGGGGCGGTCGATCTGCCCGCTGCCAAGCCCGCCGCAGCGCCGCGGCACTTCGGCGAAGGCGTGCCCTCTGTCCTCCTCATCCTGCATCCTACTCTTCCTTCTCTTTCTCTACTCCTCCTCGTCCTCGTCCTCCTCCTCCTCCTCCTCCTCCTCCTCATCCTCCTCCCTCCTCCTCCTCCTCCTCCTCCTCCTCCTCCTCCTCCTCCTCCCCTCCTTCTCTTCACCCTCCTCATCCTTCTGCTCCTGCTCTTCTTCCTGCTCCTTCTTCTTCTCCCTCCTCCTACTCCTCCTCATCTACCTTCCTCCTCCTCCTTCGCCGTCTCTTCCTCCTCCTCCCTCTGATCCCGATCCTCCTCCTCCTTCGCACCCCCTCCCCCCCTCACACGTCCTTCATTGTGTTTTGCTCTGCCTCGCCCGCCAGGCGATGACGTGGATCCCGACTCCATCGAGGACGGCGGCCAGAAGGAGACCTTCCTGGGCGCCGCTGGCCCCGTAAACATCTTGAGCAGCCCCGAGAGTCAGAGGGCCAATCAGACTGGCGCGGCTCTGCGCGCCGCGGCGGAGCCTCAGATTGCCGTGGAGCCCCCGCTTGCCGTGGGGCCCCCGCTTGCCGCGCAGCACCCGGTTGCCGCGGAGAAGCCAGCTGCCCTGGAGGACGATGACGATGATTACGTGCCACCAAGTGATGGTGATGAGTCGAGTGGCCACGAGTCAGACCACGAGAATGACCATGATTGGGATGGCGTCTTCATGGATCGCACCCAGCGCATGAGTTTCGTTGAGAAGAGTGACGTGCAGCGGAGACGGTCGAGGCGCGCGCCCAGCTGCAGCCGCAGCCGTTCGCCGCGACGCGGCGATGGGCGCGAGCCGAGCGCTGACGGCGCTAGTTCTGGCAAGGGCAACGGCCAGGCGGAGAACGACGGCAGCGCGGGCAAGGGCGAGGGCAAGAGCAAGGGCTTCAAGAGCATCGGAGACTGCAAGGGCCAGGACTTCAAGGGTAAGGGCTTCAAGGGCAAGGGTTTCAAAAGCCAGAGCAAGGGTCCTTCGCAGTCCAGCGACGCCAGGGTCCGCGCAGCGTTGGCAGGAGAACAGCCAGCAAGCGCCATCGTCCAGCACGACCGCAAGGCACAGGCAGCCTCGCCTTCAGTGCCGCAGACGCCTGAGGCCAGCCAGACATTTGCACAGGAGACTCCAGACAAGATGGCGATCTTGAAGCAGGCCACCACGCGCTTAGCGAGGTTGGCGATTCAGAAGGAGAAGGAACAGGCGGGCTGCTTAACTGCGGCATCGAGCCACATCAAGGACGACTCGAACGAGCACTCCTTGCTGCGTCGGGCTATCAAGGAGGAGGGCAGGGTCAAGGGCCTCGCGAGCGACCTCGAGGTCGTGGACATGGCTGAGGCAGGGGCGGTTTTCAAAATGCGGAGTGCACTTGGCAACACGTTCATGCGGGAGGTCAGCAAGCCAGGGACTAAGTTGCATGATGATTGGCAGGCGTGCGGCCAGGACCAGAAGGAGATCACCGCTTTCAAGAAGAAGTGGGCCTCCGAGAAGTTCAGTGAATTGACACGCAAGCACAAAGACCGCATCGACTCTTACGACGAGAGCCTGGTGAAGAAAGGGCGGCTCCTCTCCGTCCTTCGCACGTGCTTCGAGGAGGGGGCCCCACGGGGCACCAGGACGCGGAGACGGTGGCTAGCGTCTACGGAATCGCTCAGCGCTGTCTGGAACTCGGGCACCCATATGCCCAATTAGATCCTCAGAGCCAGACAGTGAAATTCTTATACTTTGAATTGCAGTGGAGGGAGAGGTTCACGAAGCGCTGGCAGACTCGCGTCACCTACAACCACGAGGACGCACCGAAGGCGATTGGGATGAAGCCAGCTACGCCACGCCCGAAGCCTGCTACCAGTCCTACGGCGGCGGCCATCCGCGACGCGAAGAAGCTCGTGAGCGCGGCCAAGAAGGCGATCGATGCAGCCAAGCAGCTCATCAACAACATCGCCTCGTCCGAAGACTGGGCCTGGGCCGCCAGCGACGACGTGAATGGCGAGCTCAAGAAGAAGAAGAACGATCTCTTCGCGGAGCTGAAGAGGACGAAGCTGAGCCACCTGCTGGCGAAGGGCACGCCGAACGCGGAGGTGTTCCTCCTCCTCCCCCCCCTCCTCCTCCTCCTCCTCCTCTTCCTGCTGCTGCTGCTGCTGCTCCTCCTCCTCCTCCTCCTCCTCCTCCTCCTCCTCCTCCTCCTCCTCTCTCCTAACCTCATCTGCCTTCCCTTGTTGCTCCTGTCCTCTTCCTCATCCTCCCGTCCTTCTCCTTCTCCTCCTCCTCCTTCTCCTCCACCTCCTCCTCCCCTCGTCCCTCCTCCTCCCTCCATAACCCCCCGCCTTCCTCGCTCGCCCTTGCATCGGTGATAAAGCGGCTCGGCGACGCCGAGATCCTGTCGCAGCTGGAGTCGATGAAGACGGCGATCGAGGCCTGCGGGGCAGCGAGAGAATAGGAACTGGACGAGGGAGGACAATGCGGAGGAGGAGGAGGAGGAGGAGGAGGAGGAGGAGGAGGAGGAGGGCTGGAGGAGGACGAGGGGGATGAGCTGGAGGAACGACCCTAAGGACCCAAACACCTCACCTACTTTGAGGCTTCTGAGGGGGAGAGGTGGAGGGGGAGGGGGAGGGGCCGCAGTTTGGCCCGCCGAAGTCGGAGCCTGCTTTCGAGGTTGGAGATCGGAGGGGCAGCGAACTGCGATGTGCCTAGCCTGCCCCCCTTGGCCGTTCTACCTTCATCCATTCGGCAGCGGCGCACGCTGAGCGAGGAGGGTGAGGTCGAGCAGGAGGAGCCAGGATGAACTCCAGGAGTAGGAGGAGAAGGATGAGGGGAAGGAGGAGGAGGCGGAGAAGGCACAGGGGGATGAGGAGGGTCAGAAGAAAACGAAGGCGGAGCAGCAGCAAGAGGATCGATGCCGCCCTCCGAAGGAACAGACGAAGACCCTCGTTCAGAAGAACAAGCGCACGGAGACCGCGCACTCGGCGCTCCAGGGGACCCAGGGGGGGGCGAACAAGAAGCGCAAGGGCAAGCAGGCAGCCTAATTCTCTCGGGGGCGAGCAGCGCCAGCTCCAGGCTAGTGCTGCCGCTGGGGGCGCTCCGACAGCAGCCAACGATCCCTCTCCTCTCCTCGATCCACGCGTGGCTAACGATCGATGAGGAAGAGGATCGACTGGAGGAGAGAAAGATCGAGAGGAGATCGAATCAAACAATCGCTGACACATAAAACGCTCAAATCTAAGCGCTCGTTGGCCTCAGCCGGCCTAAATGGCCGGTTGCCGGCCTAATTTTCGGATCTCGGGGGCCCGCAAACGACCACTGAGCGACCGCTGATCCCGACCACTGAGCGACCACTGATCACCTCAAGAATACCTGTAAAAACACATGAAACTGACCGCTGCCCGATCAGCCCACCACTGAGCCACCACTGAGCCACCGCTGAGCCTCAATCCGATCACCAGATTCCGAGGTCAGATCACGATAGTTCAAGCAGTTTCGAGATCCGATCGCTCGATTTCGAGATCTTCAAGATCCTCTTCTCTCGAATTCTCTGGCTGCTGCGACCTAGCACGTTAAGGGGCGGCAGAGGCGACGGCCGCGCGAGCCTTCTTGAAGTAATCACCCGTCCTCGGGGGAGCGAGGCTGAAGAAGAAACATCAATGCGCAGCGAGATCGGTGAAGTTCTCGTCCGTGCGCTCATGTGACCTTTTCTTTGGTATATTTCTGGAGGTTTGGTCCTTGCTCGGTCCTCAAATCGGGTCCTCGTTTTGTTTTGGGTGCTCTAATTGGGCTCTCCTTTCACTTGTCTCCCTGGCGGCATTCGGCCCTCATTTTATTGTAGAGTTGCACTCGCACCAATGCGCAAACAATCAAGCAAAAGGCGCAGACACTCAAGCATGCAGACGATCAACTAACCATCCATGCATGCAGCAAAACTGAAGGCGCAACCAATCGAGCATGCAAACAATCCAACGTGCAATCCAGCAAGCAAGCCAACACGAACAATCAAGCATGCACAACAAACAATAGCGCTGAAAGCCGCTGCTGTCCTGGTGAGTCTGTCCGTGTTCTCGGTCCGACGAACAGCTCGTCCACGCACTGGGCCTGTTGCGAGGGAAGGGGGAGAGGAACAATCATTTCAAAATCCAGGCCCGAGCGCCCCTGACCCAGGCTCCCTGGGGGGCGGTCTCCTATGTTCTACTTTGCCCAGCCGCCGTCGTGGAGGAATGAGAGGGACGAGGATGAGGTTCACGTTATTTTTTCCCGCCGACTCTCCCACCGACCGCCGCTGCAGCGCCAGCGCGATTGAAGCGCCGTCTCGGCGGCGGCCCCCCTCCCCTCTCGGTGCGCCAGCTACTGGCGATGGCCGCCAATAAGCGGCGGCGCACGAACGCCTTCCCCAGCGGTGGCGACGAGGAGGAGAAACGAGCAGCAGGCAGAGCTTTGTTGTTCGAACTCCAGCGTTTGTATTGCACTGGTCGATTGGAGGCGACATCGTTTTGCGAGATCGTTTGGACGGCATCTAAGGCTGGGGCCCATATAGATTGCTCTTGGGGGAAAAAACCAGGGGACCGCGCGCGAGGCCATTATCAAGAGGTCATAGATAGGAGAATGGCGTCTGCACAATTAGGCCAGACAAAACCCTTTCTGTTATCAGTTCCTGGGCAATCGACCGCAAACCGATTGCGACACGACATGAAGTTGTAAGTGAGACCTTTTCACGAGTTGCGATATGAAGAGGTCAAATCGCATGGCCTCGGTGCAATGCAGAGCAGGTTCTCAGAAAGACAGTGGCCACGTTCTTTTTGGGGCCACCCAGTTGTGAAAGATGCCCCCCCTGGTGTGTTCACGTTGCCTCTGGGACTATTTGTGGACGCCGCTCGCTATGGAGGTCAAGCCTCATCTGGTAAACAACGCTCAGTGTTAGTTATGTCCCTGGTCAATTTGATAAGTGGTCGGAGGCACGTGACTTTGGCGCTGCGGAAACAGTTGGCTTGTAAGTGCGGCTGCAGGGGGCATTGCACGTACTCCAGGATCTTCACTTATGCGAAATGGTGTGCGCTATCCTTGAAAGACGGGGCTTTTCCCGAATATGGCGTTGATGGTGAGGCCCTGGGAGCAGCGCGCCAAGCGCTATCTGGTTCGCAATTTGGTTTTCGTGGGGCGATCATCCAATTGATGGTTGATTGGGAAGGCCTCTCATCGCATTTCAACGTGCCAACATGGTCGCATAAACATTGTCCGCGTCCGTTATGCCCAGCGACCTTGACGAATCGGCACGAGTATAGGTGAGCGTTTTTCTTTAAGAATGGTGGGAGGGAGGAATGGAGGGAGGGAGGGCTAAGCAGGATGGACTGAGTGGACGCGGGAGGAACAGGGGAGGAGAAGGAGGAAGAGGAGGAACAGGTCGAGGAGGAGACGCGCGCCTCAGGAGGGGAAGGAGGATATGGGTGCCCCAGGAGGGTGCGAGGAGGGAGACGAGGGTTTTTGAACACGAAGCTGCAAGGGCAATCAGAAGCTGTTCAGGGCATCCTGCCAAACAGCTTGGCCGCGGCACCCCTGCCAAAGAAAAGCTAACTGGCCCCAGCAAGCTTACCCTGGACACGACGCCTTGGGAACCGCACAGCTCTGATGTGCACGAGATGGCTTGTGCGGAGTCCGAGAAGTGGGTCCACATAAATACACAGGAGGACCATCGGGGGTGACCACCGACACTCCCTCACCCTTCCTCTTCCTTTTTCTCCTCCTCCTTCCTCCTCATCCCTTGTTCTCCTCCACCCATCCCCCTGATCCCTCTCTCCTCTCCCCCTCCGACCCCCAAGGCTGGGCAGTGCGTCAGATGAGGTTGCGCCCCGAAGGAATGGGCGACGGTCCTGACGACGACCCAGCTGTATTTCAACAAACGCAAGAATGGGCACGGCTTGTGCGCTGGTTACAGTTGCCCCCCCATCAACCCAGAAAGCTCCCACATCATGAAGGGGGACCTGCTTCCTCCGCAGCCTGGGCTTGAGGATGTCGCTGAATATCCGCTGTTGGAGGTGCCTCGCTGGATACGCTTCTGGAGGCGCAATAAAAAATCCAGGACGACGGCTCGGAATGATTTGCTGGACGCTGAGCTGGGGATATCCATCGTGGGGTCCTACGGGGTAGATTACATGCACACTGTATGTTTAGGTGTTATGGCCAGCGTCGTCTTGAAATTTGTTTGGGCTTTGGCAACAGAGAACCCACTGTTTGGATCCACGCTCCCCGAAGTGTCTATGCGAGAGGCGGCTTGCGCGAGCAAGTTAACGGCCGAACTAGACGGCTATTTTTCTTCTCAGCGATTGTTGGGCAACAACCCCGAAGTCATCGATTGCTTGAGCATGTCGATGTTCAAAGAGAAGCTGAAAACAAAAGCTGGAGAGGCACGCTGGCTGTTTCGATGGTGTGTCGAGGAGGGCTTGCCAAAATTCCATGGGTCTCTGAAGCGGGGGCAAAAGCTCTTGGAGTGTGCGCAGGCGTTGGGGGAGTGGGACAAGTATTTGGTATCTCTGTCCGATGTCCCGAACCCTGGGGAGTGCCAGCAGCTGCGGCGTTTGTGCATGCGCCACTTGAGATCACTGAAGATGTCTGGAATCAAGCCAATGCCAAAGCATCACATGATGTGGCACCTCACTGATAGGACTCGCGCGATCAATCAGAGGGGGGTCAACGAGGGCGGGATCGAGAACTGCCTTCTAAGATTTTTTTTTTTTTTCGAAGCCTCCGATCGTCACTACATCCCCTGCCATCTTCTTTGTTTGGTTCGGCAACCCCGCAGGACCGAGCACTTCGGCCACCCTCGCTTATATGCAACTTGGGATGACGAAACCCTGAATTGCATGATCGCGTCCCTGGCAGAGGCTTCCTATGCCAGAGAGGGCGCGTGGGAGAAGGGGGTGTTTGCCCGCTTGGATCTGCAGGCCCATCTCGGGATTGGAGCGTCGTCTGAGAAGGGCATCTAAGAATGCTGACCCCCGCGACCCCTCATGCTCGTTCCTCGTGCCCCCCCCCCCCCCCGACCCCCGAGCGCGCCGTGTCGGTCGTACTTGTTGCGGTCGCAGTGGCCTCCCCGCACTCTGCTCGGCGCGCCGAGCGGGAGGAGGGGGATCGAGGAGGGGGGGATAGGAGGAGGAGGAGGATGAGGAGGAGGAGGAGGAGGAGGGGGAGGAAACGGTGGAGGGGAGGAGCAGAGGGTGCCTCCAGCTATAGCCTCCAGGAATTAGCAGGAGGAGGAGGAGGAAAAAGAAGCGGGGGAGGAGGAGGAGGAGGAGGAGGAGGAGGAAGAGGAGGGGAGGGGCCTGAGCCCTGGTAAGAAACGTTCTGCCGTGACCCGCGGGGCAGGGGGCATGCGTTTTCAAACAAAGGGGGTGGATAATATCTTGGGCCAAGCACGGAGGCGGGATAGAGCCGCGTCCTGAGATTGGGGCTCAATCAGCATGTCGGTTCCGATGTGTTTCAGCTCCGATCCCAACTACCAGAATCCATACGACACGCGCCCTATAAGGGCACCTCCGCCACGAAGGCCAACGTGGCCCGAGGAAGCCAGGGATCAAACGAATGAGGGGGCACGGGGAGGAGAAGGGCTGAGGAGGAGGAGGAGGGGGAGGGGGGGAAGAGGAGGAGGAGCAGCAGCAGTAGCAGGAGGGAGGGAGGACGAGGAAGGGGAGGAGGAGGAGGGGAGGAGGAGGAGGATGAGAAGGAGGAGAAGGAGGAGGATGAGAAGGAGGAGGAGGAGGGGAGAGAGCAAGAGGAAGGAGGGGAACCTAGACCTCATCAGTAAATAGCCTGCGGGATCCGCCTCTTGGCGAACACGTCTCGGCGCTACTGTTGGCTTCAGCTGGACAAGATTGTGCGCGATAACCTGTGACAGGCGATTCCTCCTCCTGCCTGCGTCTCCTCCTCCTCCTCCTCCTCATCCTCCTCCTCCTCCTCCTCCTCCTGTTCCTCCTCTTCACCCCTTCCACACCTCCTCCTGCTCGCCCTGGTCCTTCATCCCCCCCCCCCCGAATGTTGGCCAGCACTTCTGAGCGCGTCGACCCGACGCGCTAGGGCGGATAGCGGAAGCCTGACATACGAATGGATGAAGGAACTGGCGCGAGTTGGTTTACACCACAACTGGTGGTACGCGGCAAGCTTCGAAGGTCCCGTGTTAGAGAATGGCGACCCCGCTCGGGAAATACTCGATGAAGAGATCGAGTGGGGCTGGATCGGTTAGGCGCGAACGCTCTTGCCAAAGAGGTGGTTGGGGCCCGAGGCTCAGAAAGAAGGGTGGCAAAGGAGGGGGAGAGAGGTGGGACATGAGGAAGGTGAGGAGGAGGCCTGGGCGCAAAAAGAGAGAGAGGACGAGGGGGAGGAGGAGGGGGAGAAGAAGGAGAAGGAGGAGGAGGCGGTGGAGGCGGGCGCGAGCGCGTCTAATTAAGGAAGGGGGCTGAAAAGGAAGAGGATGGAGAGCAGGAGGAGGAGGAGGAGGAGGAGGAGGAGGAGGAGGAGGAGAGGGGGGAGGAGGAAGACCGGATTACACGATGGAAGTGGATAGCTCGCCTGCTCCAGCGCTCGGGGCGCACCCCGTTTTTTCTGCACATTCTCGCATCCATTCGCAAGACATGTTTGCCACGCTTTCCAATATAGTTCAATGGCTGTGCGCCAACCGCCCTGGTGTCTTGGAGGCCTATGGGGAGGTTGGTCGGCTGTCTGGGGAGTTCGGTCCATTCGGACCCTTTGTGCGGGGGCGGTTGAAATCCTCAGTGTTTGGGGGCGGCTTGTGGGCGCGTTTTCGCAGTGGGCTTCTTTAGGGTGTCAATCTTTTGGGCTCCTCGGGTGCTCTTGGGGGGATCTTGGGGCTCTTAGGTATTTGGGCTTTTAGGTATTTGAGTTCTTAGGCACTTCGGTTTGTCGGGGCCTCGGGGCTTTTAGGGTGCTTGGGTGCCAGGCGGGTCTTGGGAAGTCTTGCTGGACGTTCAGGGTCTGTGGTGTTTGTCATGCGTTAGGTTTCTGTGGGCTTCTTCGGGTTTCGGGTTCTTCTTGGTTTTTTGGTGGTGAAATGTCTTGGGGGCATCTCGGAGGCAGTCTTGGAGGGCGTCTCGGGGGCCGTCTTGGATCCTCCTCTCCCCCCTCCTCCTCCTCGGGCACAATAGGAGGTAAAGGCAACGTAAGTCCTGTAAGTCCGACTGCCGTGGGGGTCGTGGTAACAGCCCTTCTTCCCCCCTCAAGGGATGGGAAGGGCTGTTACCTGGGCGCGCTACGTGCGTCACCCCGCGGCCCGATCGGCAATGGGCCTCTGCAGCCAGAGGACCCCGTCCCACCCCGTCCCTCCGCCCACCTCCCAGTCGGAAGGTCGGCAGAGGGGGGGCCCTTCCTTGCCCTCCGATTGGAGGGCATCGATGGGCGCGCCACTCCTTGCCCTCCGATTGGAGGACAACGAAAGGCCCCAGGGGGAGGCTCCCCGTCTTAGGGCATTGCGCTCAGGGAGCCTCGCGGCGGCGGGGCCTCGCCTCCCGTTCTGTTTTTCAATTCAGATGGATGCGAATTTCGATTGACGAATCGTGGTGACGAGAGGGGGCCATGGGGCCATGGAGAAAAAAAAAAACGCCCACCTCCACCTCCCCTCTATCGATAGCTGTGCGGCCTGTGCCGCCCAAGATCGACGGCGACGGCGGCCGCTGCCCAGGGAAGAAGATGAGGAGGGTCACGCCCAAACAACGAGGAAGAAAGATGAGAGTTGTGCGGCTGGTGCCGCCCAGGATCGACGGCGACGGCGGCCGCTGCTCCTTCGCTCCTTCGAAGGGGGAGGAGGGGAATGGGGGAGGAGGAGGAGGGGGAGGAGGAGGAGGAGGAGGAGGAGCAGCAGCAGCAGCAGCAGCAACGACAGCAGCAGCAGCAGCAGCAGCAGCAGCAGCAGCAGGACAGAGAGGGGCGGAAGAGGATGATGAGGGGGCTACGCCCAAACAAACTTAGGAGGAGGAGGAAGAGGATGAGGAGGCGGGGGAGGAGGAAAGGGGAGGTGGGAGGAGGGATGGAGGGAGAAGGAGAAGGAGGAGGAGGGGGAGGAGGAGGAGGAGGAGGAGGAGAAGGAGAAGGATGAGGATGAGGACGAGGAGGAGGAGGAGGAGGAGGAGGAGGAGGAGAAGGATGATCAGGGGGGCAGGGTCGGGAGGCAAGGGATGAGGCGGGGGAGTTGGACGGAGAGTGAGGACGAGGTCAATGAAGAGGGTGAGGGAAATGACGATGTCGAGGGCGATGTGAGGATCAACATGATTGGGGTGGTGGTCATGCTGATGATGAGGAGTGTCAGGAGGATGGTTGTGATGATGGCGGTGACGGTTATGATGATGGTGAGGATGGTGAGGAGGAGGAGGGGAGGGTTGATGAGAGAAACGGGGAATAACAGGAGGGGAGAAACACGGGATGAGAGGAAACTAAGGAGGAGGCGGAGGAACATGACGGCGATGACGATGCCCATGATAATGACGAGCAGGTGGATGAGGATGAGAAGGGTCGGGAGGAGGAGGACAGGGTGGGAGACGGAAGGCGCCTCCTCCTCCTCCTCCTCGCAATCCCTCCCCTTCCTCGACCTCCTCCTCCTCCTCCTCCTCCTCCTCCTCCTCCTCCTCCTCCTCCTCCTCCTCCTCCTCCTCCTCCTCCTCCTCCTTCTCTTCCTCCTCCCCCTTCTCCTCCCCTGCCCCTCCTCCTCCCCTTCCTCCTTCTCCTCCTTCCACTCCTCCTCCTCCTCCTCCTCCTCAACCTCCTCGGACGTCCCCCTCCTCCTGCTCCTCCCTCCTCCCTTCCCCCATCCTCCCTCCTCCTTCCTTCCTGCCACCGCCCTCCATCCTGCCTCCCCTTGTCCTTTTCCTTCTTCCACGTCCTCTCATCCCCCCTCTTCTTCTTCCTCCTCCTCCTCCTCCTCCTCCTCCTCGTTCTCCTCCTCTTCCTCTTCTTTCTCATCCTCCTCTTCCTCCTCCTCCTCCTCCTCCTCCTTCCTCGCGTGCGTGCTGCCGCCGCTGGACTGTCGTTTCCCCCCCTCTCTCCCCGATCCCCCTCCGTGGCCATTGTTGAGCTCGTAAGCCTGGGCCTAAGCCCAAGCTTACGACCTCGACCTCCGCAGCCGTGGCGCGCGTCTCCCTCAAGCCCTGGTGGCGGGCTGCGGCCCGCGCCTGCGGCTCAGCCATTGCTCAAGTTCCTCTTCTCCCTTGTCCTCCGCGCTGGACTCTCGCCCGCCCTCGCGCGTCCTCCTCCCGCTACTTCTCCTAGCCGCCTTCTCCGCCGTAGCTATTTTGGCTCAAGCGATTTTGGCTCTGCGTTGGGTGGTTCCCCTTCCCCTTTTTGGTTTGCCCCCTTAGACGCCCCTGCTGGTCGCGCCCTCCTGCCCCCCCCCGTCCCTACCCGAGGCGCAGTCGATGTCATCGACGTTGTTGGCGCCTGGGCGCGGGGCGCCCCTGGCGCCGCCGACGGGGGGGCGACGCGGCGACGCGGGGGCGCGAGGGGAACGGCGACGGACGACACGGCCAACGGCGAAGCGACGACGGCAGCGGCCAGCGCCGACGGAAAGGCGACGCGGCGACGGCGGGCGGCGACGGCGGGCGGCGACGGCGGGCGGCGACGGCGGGCGGCGACGGCGGGCGGCGACGGCGGGCGGCGAGGGAAGGGACGGCAACGGCGGCGGCCAACAGCCTAGGCGACGACGGCGGCGGGGAAGCGGCGCGACGGCGGACGACGGCGGGGCGACGACGGCAACGACGGCGACGCCGACGGGCGGCGACCAGCAGCGGTGGCCTGCCAGCAACCGCCCACGACCCGCGCAACGACAACCCACCACCAATCACCGCGCGGCGGTGAGAAAATCACCGCGCGGCGGTGAGAAGCACACCAATCACCGCGCGGCGGTGAGAAGCACAACGACCAACAACAAACAACCAACCAACGACCACCATTCGCACAATCCAACAACCACCGCCAACGCAAATGAAACACACAAGCCACGCATCAACGCAGCCTGCCGAGCAACCAACCAACCAGACAAACAACCGACCAACGAACTTCCAACTCAGCAACCAACCAACCAAACAACCAACACAAAAAACGAACGAACAACCAACAAACCAACCGACCAACCAACAAACCAGACAATCAACCAACAAACCAAACCAACCCAAAACGACAAACCCATATATGCATATGAATGTATGTATTTCACATGTTGTATGTACAACATATATACAAGTATACGTAGTATATATATATGTATACAAATATGTGTATATATATATATATATATATATACATGTATAAGACCTTCAACATTAGGCCGGAAGACGTCCATGCAGCTTCATTAGGCCGGAGGACGTCGCCTTCCTACTGTTAGCAAGTCTGCGACCTCTGGGTAGTCGGCCGTTGGCTGTAGTTGTTTTCGCCCTGGCCTTTTCCCGGACCTGGCCACGGCCTGGCTCGGTTTCCCTGGCACTGGCCCTTAGGCCCCCGCTGGCGCGGGGGCGACGTGCCTCGCGGCTTCGGCCGTTGGCAACAGTTGTTTTCACCCTGGCCGTTGCCCAGACCTGGCCACGGCCTGACTCGGTCATCCTGGCAATGGCCCCTCTGCGCGACGTCTCCGGCTCGCGCCTTGCCCCGGCAGCCGGGCCCGCAGCGGCCCTGTTGGCCCTGGTTTCCTGCCGCCCCCTGCTCCACACGCCCAACTTTCTCGTTGGCGCATGAAGCCCCCGAGTGCACGTGATCCAGCCTGTGCTCTCTGACCGTCGGCCGACTGTGTTGACTACGTCCACGGTTTCCTGGCGGCGTGTCCACGATACTTTCCGAGTACACTCGTCCACGTGCTTGAGGCGTGCACCTGCCCAGTTCCTGGTCAGTTCTCCTCAGATGTCGTCGACTTAGTTCGGGAGTGCGCGTGGTTTCCTTTGATCCGTTGTCTAAGGTTCAGTTACGGTGTTGAGCACATCCATCGTTTCCCTGGCACTCCGCTTTGCCGTTCGTGTTCTCTCTGTTCACGGTTTGACGACAAGCGTCCGGATCAGTATTCCCTTCAGGAGTCTCGTTGTGTGCGATTTTGGTGGCGCCACTTCCATGCACTAGTTTCCTGGTCAGTGAGTTCTTCCTGGCCTAGCTGGTGCCAGCGGTCCTTCGAGATGGTGCTCCTGGCTTCATCGTGGCATCGCTCCCGCGCCATTTTGGCTGCGCCCCAACCTTGGTTGGCTAATTCTGCATGCGCTCGCTTCTGGACCTGTTTCCTGGCAGCTGCAACCCGCACCACCTCTCGCATCCGGTCCGCTTAGGTGCTGCTTTAGGCCACTGGTTAGCCGGCGCGTTAGGCGATGTGGTTCGCGCGTAGCCCGCCAGACCCGATTATTGAGATCGATACTAAGATCGATGTGGTGCGCCGAGGTGTCCAAGGGTGTCCAAACAAATAAGATCGATTGTGAGATCGATAGTGAGATCGACGGGTGTCCCGTGGTGCCCTGTTGAGAGAGATCGATAGTGATATCGATATTGATATCGATACTGAAGTCGATGTGGTGCCCCGAGTTGTCCCGTCGTGTCCCAAAAAGTGAGATCGATTGTAGAATCGATAGTGAGATCGGAAGGTGTCCCGTGGTGTCCCGTTGAGTGAGATCGATAGTGAGATCCACACTGAGACCGATAGTGAGATCGAGAGGTGTCCCGCGATGTCCTGTGGTGTCCCGTGGTGGCCCGTGGTGGCCCGTTGAGTGAGATCGATAGTGAGATCGACAAGTGTCCCGTGGTGTCCCGTTGAATGATATCGATTGTGAGATCGATTGAGTCAGAAACTGGTTTCCCCCCTTTTTCCCCCCCCACAACCTCCTTATCACCCGAAGGGTGGTCGTATAGGTATGGACGAGAACTAGAGGACGAGGAGGAGGAGGACAAGGAGAAACAGGAGGAAGAGGAGGAGGAGAATAAGGACGAGGAGGTCGACGAGGATGAGGACGAGGAGGGGGACGAGGACGAGAAGGAGGACGAGGACGAGACGGCGTCTTGCGTGCTTCGAGTGAGTTTCTTGGGCCTTTCGGGGGGCCGCTAAGGGGGCCTCTTGGGTGCCCCTTCGGGTGCCTCTTGGAGGCCTCTTGGGGCCTCTTGGGGCGCTCTTGGAGCTCCGTTGGGGGCCTCTTGGGAGCCCTGGAGGGCCTCTTGGTGCCATCTTCAAGGCGGTCGGTCAAAAGAGGGTGGGTCCTCGATGTTTGCCCCCCCCCTCCGGGGCCACGATCCTGGTGAGGGGTGTCAAGAATTGACCCTCCCACTGGCCGAAAAAGGACCCTCTGACACATCGGCCGTGGGGAGGGGGAGGGTTCCCCTCCCCGAAGGGGCGACAGGTTGTGGAAGAAAAAAGAGATCACCCTTAGACCACCTGTCGCCCAAAGGGCTGGTAGGATTTGCATCCAGTGGCCAATCCACTCTTCAAAACTGGCAGGGTCATCTCACCCGCCCCCAGTGGGGAAGTGAAGCGCTCGCAACGGACCTGCGCGCAAAGGGACACTCAGGACGGACAGGGTGGAGTGAAGCATCGGTGGTGTGTTCTGGCCTTGCTCTGGTCCTCCGCATCAGAAATCGGCCTGCCAGCAGTCTCCCACGGAGGTACGTTGTCCCCCCAAAGGCCCCGGTGACCCACAGAAGCCCTCGGGAGCCTGAGGACCTTCAAACATGGACGAAGAATGTGTCCCAAAATTTCCTTTGGCCAGGTGTTTGATGTGTCCACAGTACACGCCGGTCGTTGAAAGTAGGAAGTTTGGGATTCACAATCAAGCGCCTTGCTACTTCAGGAATCGACACGCTTTTGCTGTGTTTTGTCATTCCCTGGGGGGCCCTGGACCCAATCAGTTTAATCCGCCTTCCTACTTTATGTTTTTACCTACTTCTTCCGACCGACGTGTACCTCTCCTCATCCTCCTCATCCTCCTCATCCTCCTCATCCTCATCCTCCTCATCCTCCTCATCCTCCTCATCCTCATCCTCCTCATCCTCCTCATCCTCCTCATCCTCCTCATCCTCCTCATCCTCCTCATCCTCATCCACCTCATCCTCCTCTCCTGTCCTCCTCATCCTCCTCATCCTCGCGGGGCGGGACCCTCGACCACAGGGCCCCCGCTGTTGGCACGGTGCGGTCTGCACTGCTGCAGCGGCGTGGGCCCGCGGCCGAGGATCTTCTGGAAGGGCCGAGGTGGGCTCCTCGCCCACGGCCAGCCCTCCTGGCCTGGGCGAGGGTGGTGCTGGCCGCTGGCACCCCCTCGTGCCCCCAGGGCTCCGCCCAGCCCAGCCTCCGCTGCCCGCGCCCGAAATCGGGAGCGGGTCCCAGCGGTGCGCCGGCCTCCGCCTCCTCCGCCCGCACAGCCGCTCCGGCCCGCGAGCCCTCGCCGGCCTCCGGCCCTCGCGCGGCCCCCTCCCGGGCCCTCGCTCCCCTCGCCCGTCCATGCACCAGGTCTTCGACCGCGGCCCCCTCGCCTCGAAAAGAGAAAGAACATGCACCCTCTTCATCTCTAATCCTTCGACAGCTCCTTGGTTTCTAGGGGGGGGCAAGATCCTTTCGTGTCTAAGTGTTCTATCCTGGGCCTCTTCCTGGCCCCTGGGGGGGCCAGGAACAATTGGAAACGAGCGCGATCAGAAACGAGCACGATTTTAGAAGTGAACGACGTGTAAAAACATCAGTGTTCACAGGTCCGCGGGGATTGCTTCCATCTGCGCTGGACCCCCGCGGGCGGCGCCTCTGGGCGCCGCTCGTGGGAGCGGGCTGCAGCTCAGATGCGAGGAAGCCGGGCGGGCCGTGCGGAGGTGCACCTACGTCTATGCAGGCGTGTCTCATCTTGGCATCGCTCGGATATCTTTTTATTTTTCGGGGGGCCAAGATTGCTTTGATGCTTGATTTGATTTGGATTTGGATTTGGGGGGGCAAGCTTCTTGCATTTCCAACTCTTCTATCCTGGGCCTCTTCCTGGCCCTTGGGGGCCAGGAACAATTAGAAACGAGCACGATTAGAAATGAGCACGATTAGAAATGAACGACGTGTGTGTTTATGCAGGTGGTTCTTCTCTTGGCATCGCTGGGATATTTCTCTTGGCATCGCTGGGATGTTTCTCTTGGCATCGCTGGGATGTTTTTTTTCTTGGCGCGGACCATCGAAGAGGATCTTGAAGTTGAACCATCGCGCGAAAAAAAATCGCGCGAAGAACAATGGGCGGGGAATGGACGTCCGAGCGATGGCGGCTTCCTCTGCTGTTGGACGCAAGGTTTCAGCTCTCGCCCAGAAGACCGCCGGAGGCCGCCGAAGGCCGATAGGCAACGGGGGGGCCCATGGTCGAACGCCACGCCCAGACCTCCGATGTCGTGATACTTCTCAATGCGGGGACCGTTTTCTTGTCCCAGGGACCGTGTTTCCCTTCCGGATCGTTTCCTGGCGGTCCTGGGGCTCCGCGAGGGGCCCCAGATGCCGACAGCAATGCAAAGAGACCGTGGTGATTCTGTCAACGCGCTGGACGTCTGGGAGCGTCAGGACTTCTGGCCCAGCGTGTCGCGCCGCTGGTTCTGGCCCACCACGTCCCGGCGCGACACGCTGTCTGCGTCGCGGCCCCCAGGCCCCAGGCGTCAACGCCACAAGCTGCTGCCGACCTCCCGCCCCGCGGAGCAGAGCGACACGCTGTCCGCTCACACGGCACGGGGTGTGCAGCGTGTCGCGTCCACTGCCAGGCCGCGTCAGCGCAGGCTGGCCGCCCCGGCCACTCCAGTCGAAGGTCTTCGTGCTGTGAGTGCCCCCCCCCCTCTTCCGCACTCCGCGCCGGCGCCCCGCCTCGCTCCCCCACTCCTGCCGCCGGACAAGGGGTGCCTGCCACAGCCCGGCTCACTAGACGAGAGCGTGCGGATCGCCTCTGCCGCGCTGCGGCGGAAACACATTGTGTGCAGCGTGTCGCCGGGGCCGCGCCGCGCTGCGCAGAAGTTCTTCCTCCTCCTCCTCCTCCTCCTCCTCCTCCTCCTCCTCCTCCTCCTCCTCCTCTTCCTCCTCCTCCTCCTCCTCCTCCTCCTCCTCCTCCTCTCCTCCTCCTCCTCCTCCTCCTCCTTCTCCTTCCCGATGGCGCCCCTGCGCGCGGCCCCCGCGGCCCACGCAGCGCCGCGCCCGCCGCTGCCGGCCGCCGCTCGGGGCGGCGGCGGGGGCGCTTCTGCGCGGGGCGATGGGGGAAGCGACGAATCGCTCCAGTCAAGCAGTGGCGAAGCGTCCCGGCTCGCCTAATAGGCCGGCCAAAGAAAGTTCTGAGGACCTGTTGTGGTTTCCACGAGATGTTCTTGGAACATGTCTGGCGGAGTCTGTCTTGTTTTATCGCGTCGGGATTATGTTCTAAGAACCGTGTTTTTGTTATCAGAACACCTTTGGGCTCTAAAAACATGTCGTGGTAGGACTATAGGACTGCCGGGACGGTCGGTCCCTGCTCAATCTAGAGCGCTCTGGAGATCTAGATCTCCCAATCGACGGCGAGCGAAGGGGGGGGGAGTGAGAAGGGGCGGGCCTTTGCAGAAGGCTCGGAAGTCTTCTGGCGTTCTGGGGAGTTTTCTGCGCCTTCCCCGAAGACGCAGAAAGATGTTTCAGAAGGCGCGAGGGTTTCTACAGAGTCCCGCCGCCTTCTGAGAAGGCCTTCTCCTGCTCACTCCCCCCCTCGCTCGCCGCCGACCCAAGTGGGGTCCGAATAGATGAGGTCCAAGGGTCTCTCCGCATCGCCGACGCATCGGCGATGCCGCGAGATGTGGAGCCCGCTTTTCTCCACGCCGACGGCGCCGATTCACTGCCGACATCTCCGATGCATCGGCGATGCGGCACAATCTTCCGACCCCATACACTCGGACCCCATCTAGGAGGCCTCTAGGCACGCTCTTAGAGCGCTTCCCAGACATGCTCGCATCGTGAGGAAGAGCACGGCGGGAAGTTTTGGCAATTTTCTGCCCCTGGGGGCTCTCGCTGGGCCCCGGGACTGTCAAAAACGACTCGGGATGAAAAACCGGTCTCGGGGAAAGGGTCGGAACTCCCAGAGACCCCGTAGATTGAAAACAGGAAGGCGTCGGATATTTGGGGCTCATCTTCCAGAACCGCCGGACCTCAGAGATCCCCGAGTTTATCGCGGTCCGAGGTTTTGCCTTGCAGTCCTGGCCTCCTATACGTACACGCTGGTCGTTGGAAGTAGGTACTATTGGATACCCAGACCCCAATCTACTTCAAGCGCCCTCCTGCTTCAAGAGCCGATATGTCTTTATGCTGAATGTTGTTATCATTTGGGCGGCCCGATTTTGTTCGCACAACACGTGGGGAGAATTGGCAGACAACTGCGTCGGACAGCAACTTCTGGTCACAACGGGAGGACGGCTATGTGCACCGTACACATGGAGACTGATTAAACCTCGACTGAATGAGCGGCGCCCCGGCGCCCACTCCCAGCCCCGCGCGCGGCCACCCTCACAGGCGAACTGGGAGTCGCCTCGCCTCGCCTCGATCCCAATCTGCCTCATCCGCCTTCCCACTTAATGTTTCCTCGTGCTTCTTCCGACTGGCGGGTCGGCTTTGGCGGGTCTCTCTCGGGGCCTTTTGGGGGGGTCGGGGCAGCATTCGGGGCCTCTCGTGCCCTCCCGGCGCCATTGCGAGGCCAGCGCAAGGGCATCACAGGATCATTCGGAGGTGGATAGACCTCCTGCCCCTTTTCACTTCCCCCCCTCGCTCGCCGCCGAAAGAAGTATGTGGCAGCATGAAGTGGGAGGGCCACCGCCGAGGTCACCGCGCCGCCCTGCGAAACACAACAATGCCATGCCATGATTCGGCGGTGGACAAACCTCCCTTTAGCAAACCTCCCCTTAATGAAAACGGCCTGGGACCGAAACCGACGGACCGACCCGCAAAAATGACGGCCGCGACGCCCTCTCGCGAACCGAAAACGGCCAATTCACTAATCGACGTGTCAGGGTAGGACTCCTCAGAGGGTTCGGAGATCCGTTGGCCTCCTGAGAAGTTTTCTGAGCCTTCCCCGAAGACGCCAAACACCTCCCAGAAGGCGCGAGGGCATCTAAAGAGTCCCGCCGCCTTCTGAGAAGGCCTTCTCCTTCTCACTCCCCCCCTCGCTCGCCGCCGATTCTTCCCACTGCTGGGCGCAGGTGCCCCGCCCGCGGCGCCGGCGCCAGCAGGGCGGCCGCTCCCCGCGGCGGCGGCGGCCGCCGGTGCCGCCGCGCTGGCGGCGGCGGTGCGGGGCGGCCGGCGGCGCCGCGGCGCCGCGGCGCCGGCGCGTGCGCGTCGGCGCTCAAGCAGTGGCGAAGCGTCCTGGCTCGTCTATAGGCCACCAAAGAGTGTTCTAAGAGCCTCCCGTGGTCTGCAAGAAATGGTCTTAGATCCTTTCTGGCTGAGACTGATTTGTTTTCACACATCGGGTCTATGTCCTCAGAGCAGTGTTTTTGTTCTTAGAACACTGCTTGGTTCCAAGAACATTCCGTGGTAGGATTATAGGAATGCTGGGACGTTCGGTCCCTGCTCAAGGCGCGCGCTCGCGCCCGCGCCCGCGGAGGCGCCGCCAGCGGCCGCCGGCGGCCAGGGCGAGCCCGGCGCAAAGGCCCCGCCTCGGGGTTCCAGATCGGCGGCGAGGGAGGGGGAAGCGAGAAGTCGGGCTTGTCCCCTTACAAGGGGATTTTCGACGAAAAATAAAAATTACGCTACCGAGGAACCCCACATACTTAATTTAAATCTTATGTGCTTGCTTAAGTTTATCATATATGCACAATTCTGCGTTCTCAGCCCTCGTCGCAAATGTTCCCCTCTGTGTCATCCAACGCCATATTGCTTGAACCTCCTCCCTCTTCCTAGCCTTCTATCATCCATCGAGGACAGATTCGAGCCAGCCAGCGGCCACGGTGAGGGACCACCCCCTGCGCACCCTCTATGGTGTCGAGAAAGTGCCACGCCTGCTATGCCCTGGACGACCGTCGTGCATGGCGGCCGCGGTGAGGGACCACCCCCTGCGCAGCCTTTATGGTGTCGAGAAAGTGCCACGCCTGCTAGGCCCTGGACGACCGTCGTGCATAGCGGCCGCGGTGAGGGACCACCCCGGTGAGAGACCACCCCCTGCGCACCCCCTCTGGAGTCGAGAAAGTGCCACGCCTGCTAAGCCTTGCGACATTGGCGCGTATAGAGACCGGGGTGAGAGACCACCCCCGTGCGCACCCCTTCTGGTGTCGAGAAAGTGCCACGCCTGCTAGGCCCTGCGACAGTGTCGTGGATAGCGGCTGACCTCAGGGACCACCCCCTGCGCACCCCCCACGGTGTCGTGAAATTGCCACGCCTGTTAGGCTTTGCGACAATGTCGTGGATAGCGGGCGAGCTCAGGGACCACCCCCTGCGCACCCCCTTCTGGTGTCGAGAAAGTGCCACGCCTGCTAGGTTTTGCGACAATGTCGTGGAGAGCGGGCGAGCTCAGGGACCACCCCCTGCGCACCCCCTCTGGTGTCGTGAAAGTGCCACGCCTGCTAGGTTTTGCGACAGTGTCGTGGATAGCGGGCAAGCTCAGGGACCACCCCCTGCGCACCCCGTCTGGTGTCGTGAAAGTGCCACGCCTGCTAGGTTTTGCGACAGTGTCGTGGATAGCGGGCGAGCTCAGGGACCACCCCCTTGCGCACCCCCTACGGCGTCGTGAAAGTGCCACGCTTGCTAGGCTTTGCGACGGTGTCGTGGATAGCGGCCGCGCTCAGGGACCACCCCCTGCGCACCCCCTCTGGTGTCGAGAAAGTGCCACGCCTGCTAGGTTTTGCGACAGTGTCGCGGATAGCGGGCAAGCTCAGGGACCACCCCCTGCGCACCCCCTGCGGTGTCGTGAAACTGCCACGCCTGCGAGGCTTTGCGACAGTGTCGTGGATAGCGGGCGAGCTCAGGGACCACCCCCTGCGCACCCCCTACGGTGTCGTGAAACTGTCACGCCTGCTAGGCTTTGCGACAGTGTCGTGGATAGCGGGCGAGCTCAGGGACCACCCCCTGCGCACCCCCTCTGGTGTCGTGCCAAGGTTTGCGCCAGTGTCGTGGATAGCGGGCGAGCTCAGGGACCACCCCCTGCGCACCCCCTCTGGTGTCGAGAAAGTGCCACGCCTGCTAGGCTTTGCGACAATGTCGTGGGTAGCGGCCGCGCTCAGGGACCACCCCCTGCGCACCCCCTACGGTGTCGTGAAAGTGCCACGCCTGCTAGGTTTTGCGACAGTGTCGTGGGTAGCGGCCGCGCTCAGGGACCACCCCCTGCGCACCCCCTCTGGTGTCGAGAAAGTGCCACGCCTGCTAGGTTTTGCGACAGCGTCGTGGATAGCGGGCGAGCTCAGGGACCACCCCCTGCGCACCCCCTACGGTGTCGTGAAAGTGCCACGCCTGCTAGGCTTTGCGACGTGTCGTGGATAGCGGCCGCGCTCAGGGACCACCCCCTGCGCACCCCCTCTGGTGTCGAGAAAGTGCCACGCTTGCTAGGCTTTGCGACAGTGTCGCGGATAGCGGGCAAGCTCAGGGACCACCCCCTGCGCACCCCCTGCGGTGTCGTGAAACTGCCACGCCTGCGAGGCTTTGCGACAGTGTCGTGGATAGCGGGCGAGCTCAGGGACCACCCCCTGCGCACCCCCTACGGTGTCGTGAAACTGCACGCCTGCTAGGCTTTGCGACAGTGTCGTGGATAGCGGGCCAGGGACCCCCCCTGCGCACCCCCCACGGTGTCGTGAAACTGCACGCTTGCTAGGTTTTGCGACAGTGTCGTGGATAGCGGGCGAGCTCAGGGACCACCCCCTGCGCACCCCCTACGGTGTCGTGAAACTGCCACGCATGCTAGGTTTTGCGACAGTGTCGTGGATAGCGGGCGAGCTCAGGGACCACCCCCTGCGCACTTCTTTTGGTGTCGTGAAACTGCCACGCCTGCTAGGTTTTGCGACAATGTCGTGGATAGCGGGCGAGTTCAGGGACCACCCCCTGCGCACCCCCTTTGGTGTCGAGAAAGTGCCACGCCTGCCAGGCTTTGCGACAGTGTCGTGGATAGCGGCCGCGCTCAGGGACCACCCCCTGCGCACCCCCTCTGATGTCGAGAAAGTGCCACGCCTGCTAGGCTTTGCGACAGTGTCGTGAATAGCGGGCGAGCTCAGGCACCACCCCCTGCGCACCCCCTCTGGTGTCGAGAGAGTGCCACGCCTGCTAGGTTTCGCGCCAGTGTCGTGGGTAGCGGCCGCGCTCAGGGACCACCCCCTTGCGCACCCCATCTGGTGTCGAGAAAGTGCCACTCCTGCTAGGCTTTGCGACACTGTTGTGGATAGCGGCCGCGCTGAAGGGACCACCCCCTGCGCACCCCCTACGGTGTCGTGAAACTGCCACGCCTGCGAGGCTTTGCGACAGTGTCGTGGATAGCGGGCAAGCTCAGGGACCACCACCTGCGCACCCCCTACGGCGTCGTGAAACTGCCACGCCTGCTATGCTTTGCGACAGTGTCGTCGATCGCGGGCGAGCTCAGGCACCACCCCCTGCGCACCCCCTACGGTATCGTGAAACTGCCACGCCTGCTAGGCGTTGCGACAGTGCCGTGGATAGCGGCCGCGCTCAGGGACCACCCCCTGCGCACCCCCCACGGTGTCGTGAAACTGCCACGCCTGCTATGCTTTGCGACAGTGTCGTGAATAGCGGGCGAGCTCAGGCACCACCCCCTGCGCACCCCCTACGGTGTCGTGAAACTGCCACGCCTGCCAGGCTTTGCGACAGTGTCGTGGGTAGCGGGCGAGCTCAGGGACCACCCCCTGCGCACCCCCTCTGGTGTCGAGAAAGTGCAACGGCTGCTGAGCTTTGCGCCAGTGTCGTGGATAGCTTGCGAGTTCAGGGACCACCCCCTGCGCACCCCCTCTGGTGTCGAGAAAGTGTCACGCCTGCTATGCTTTGCGACAGTGTCGTGGATCGCGGCCGCGCTCAGGGACCACCCCCTGCGCACCCCCTTTGGTGTCGAGAGAGTGCCACGCCTGCTAGGTGTTGCGACAGTGCCGTGGATAGCGGGCGAGCTCAGGGACCACCCCTTGCGCACCCCATCTGGTGTCGAGAGAGTGCCACGCCTGCTATGCTTTGCGCCAGTGTCGTGGGTAGCGGCCGCGCTCAGGGACCACCCCCTGCGCGCCACCCTCTGCGCACCCCCTACGGTGTCGTGAAGCTGCCACGCCTGCTAGGCTGTGTGACAGTGTCGTGGATAGCGGGCAAGTTCAGGGACCACCCCCTGCGCACCCCCCACGGTGTCGTGAAACTGCCACGCCTGCTAGGCTTTGCGACAGCGTCGTGGATAGCGGGCGAGCTCAGGGACCACCCCCTGCGCACCCCCTACGGCGTCGTGAAGCTGCCACGCTTGCTAGGCTTTGCGACAGTGTCGTGGGTAGCGGCCGCGCTCAGGGACCACCCCCTGCGCACCCCCTGCGGTGTCGTGAAACTGCCACGCCTGTTAGGCTTTGCGACAGTGTCGTGGACAGCGGGCGAGTTCAGGGACCACCCCCTGCGCACCCCCTACGGTGTCGTGAAATTGGCACGCCTGCTAGGCTTTGCGACAGTGTCGTGGATAGCGGGAGAGCTCAGGGACCACCCCCTGCGCACCCCCTCTGGTGTCGAGAGAGTGCCACGCCTGCTATGCTTTGCGACGCGACAGTGTCGTGGATAGCGGGCGAGTTCAGGGGCCACCCCCTGCGCACCCCCTACGGTGCCGAGAAAGTGCCACGCCTGCTAGGCTTTGCGGCAGCGTCGTGGATAGCGGCCGCGCTCAGGGACCACCCCCTGCGCACCCCCTCTGGTGTCGAGAAAGTGCCACGCCTGCTAGGCTTTGCGACAGTGTCGTGGATAGCGGGCGAGCTCAGGGACCACCCCCACGCCTGCCACGCTTTGCGAGCCCGAAACGGATAGCGCCCCAACCCACAGCTCACCCCTTGTGGTGTCGAGAATCTCACGCCTCCCACGCTTTGCGAGCCCGAAACTGACAACGTGACCACCCACAGTTCCCCCCTTGTGGTGTCGAGGAAGTGCCACGCCAGCCCGAAACGGATAGCGCCCCCACCCACAGCTCACCCCTTGTGGTGTCGAGAATCTCACGCCTCCCACGCTTTGCGAGCCCGAAACTGACAACGTGACCACCCACAGTTCCCCCCTTGTGGTGTCGAGGAAGTGCCACGCCAGCCCGAAACGGATAGCGCCCTCACCCACAGCTCCCTCCCTGTGGTGTCGAGGAAGTGAGCTGAGCTGCGCTGTGCTGAGCTGGGCTGTGCTGTGTTGTGTGCTGTGCTCTGCTGTGCTGTGCTGTGCTGCGGTGAGCTGTGCTGCGCTGCGCTGTGCTGTGCTGAGCTGAGCTGAGCTGAGCTGTGCTAAGCTGTGCCGTGCTGAGCTGAGCTGAGCTGAACTGTGCTGAGCAGTGCTGCGAGGAGGAGGGGAGGTGTGAGGTGAGACGCGGGCGCGACGCGGCAGGGAAGAAAACCAGAACCCCACTAAGCATGTGGGGAAATACACCAAAAATGCCCCAAAATGATAATTATCTTGGCGAAGGACCCAACCAGATGCAGTTGCGAGTAACGCAATTGTGAGTATCTTCTTCGATGGTGCTGTAGGGGTGTGCGGAAATCTGTGCGGTGGCCACGAAACGTGTGAGGGGTGTGCCGAAATCTGTGCGGCGGGCGCATGGGAGCGCAGCCGCTGGGGCCTTCGCTGGAGCTCCCGATGGGGCCACGAAGCGTATGAGGGGTGTGCCGAAATTGGTGCGGTGGGCGCATGGGAGCGCAGCCACTCGAGCCTTCGCTGGAGCTCCCTATGGGGCCACGAAACGTGTGAGGGGCGTGCCGAAATTGGTGCGGTGGGCGCATGGGAGCGCAGCCACTGGGGCCTCCGCTGGAGCTCCCTATGGGGCCACGAAACGTGTGAGGGGTGTGCCGAAGTGGGTGCGGTGGGCGCATGGGAGCGCAGCCATTGGGGCCTTCGCTGGAGCTCCCTATGGGGCCACGAAACGTGTGATGGGTGTGCAGGAATCTGCGCGGTGGGCGCATGGGAGCGCAGCCACTGGGGCCTTCGCTGGAGCTCCCTATGGGGCCACGAAGCGTGTGAGGGGTGTGCCGAAATCTGCGCGGTGGGCGCATGGGAGCGCAGCCATTGGGGCCTTCGCTGGAGCTCCCGATGGGGCCACGAAACGTGTGAGGGGTGTGCCGAAAGTGGTGCGGTGGGCGCATGGGAGCGCAGCCACTGGGGCCTTCGCTGGAGCTCCCTATGGGGCCACGAAACGTGTGAGGGGTGTGCCGAAATGGGTGCGGTGGGCGCATGGGAGCGCAGCCACTGGGGCCTTCGCTGGAGCTCCCTATGGGGCCACGAAACGTGTGAGGGGTGTGCCGAAGTGGGTGCGGTGGGCGCATGGGAGCGCAGCCACTGGGGCCTTCGCTGGAGCTCCCTATGGGGCCACGAAACGTGTGAGGGGTGTGCAGAAATGGGTGCGGTGGGCGCATGGGAGCGCAGCCACTGGGGCCTTCGGTGGAGCTCCCTATGGGGCCACGAAACGTGTGAGGGGTGTGCCGAAATCTGTGCGGTGGGCGCATGGGAGCGCAGCCACTGGGGCCTTCGCTGGAGCTCCCTATGGGGCCACGAAACGTGTGAGGGGTGTGCCGAAATGGGTGCGGTGGGCGCATGGGAGCGCAGCCACATGATGATGATGATGATGATGATGATGATGATGATGATGGTGATGATGATGATGATGGCAGGAGGGAGGGGGCAGCGGGAGGAGGAGTGAACGCGGGGCGCTGTCTTTTCAAAACGAGGACCCAACACCACAGGATGGTTGGGAAAAAATACCTTCTCAGAAGGCTCAAGTTGGGCCTGTCCCCCTACAGGGAGATCATCGACGAAAAACGAAAAACCCAAAAATTAGCCTGGCGAAGGACCCAACCATATGCAGTTGTGAATACCGCGATTGTGGATCTCATCTTCGCTCGCGCTCCCTATGGGGCCACGAACCGTGTGAGGGGGCGCGCCGAAATGCGTGGCGGGGTCCCCAATACGAACAAAGACGATCGCTCTGAGTGCGCGAGACTGAGCCGGGTGAGCCTGAGCGCGAGTAAGTCTGATTGTGAATGTGTCTGCGTGCGAATCAGTCTACGCGCATCAATGTCGACGCCCATGTCGGCACGCCCCTCACGAGGATCGTGCACGCCGATGTCCATGGCTGCGGGCGCGGCGCCGCACTGAGTCCCCGCGACGCACGCTGGTCGCCCCGAAGGGGTCCCGGCGACGCGCGCGGGTCGTCCGCTGCGCGGAGCAGAGAGAGTGCTAGCTGGCTGGGTGATAGGGGGCAAGACTGTGGCCGCTGGGCAGAGCGACGACGGGGGCGAGCGAGGCTCTGGGCAGAGCGCAGCGCGGAATTCCCGCGACGTGCGCTGGTCGCCCCGAGAGGGTCCCAGCAACGCGCGCGGATCGCCCGCGGCGCGAGGCCAAACAGTCAGACCGTCGAGAGACGGCGAGTCTCGGGCGGGCCGCTCCTCAGGTCAAGCCTCGCGGATAAACTCGGTGAAGCCCATCTCCCTGGCGAGGGCCGTCGCCTCCCTTCTGCACCGCTTCGTGCGCGCCGCAAACTGCTCCAGCTGCTTCCGCAACGTGTGCCAAAATGGGGCGGCGGCGCCATGCGAGTTCCGCCAGTGGGACCTTAGGTGGAGCTCCCTATGGGGCCACAAAACGTGTGAGGGTGTGCCAAAACGGGGCGGCGGCGCCATGCGAGTTCCGCTATGGGACCTTAGGTGGAGCTCCTTATGGGGCCACAAAACGTGTGAGGGGTGTGCCAAAATGGGGCGGGAGTTCCGCCACTGGGACCTTAGGTGGAGCTCCCTATGGGGCCACAAAACGTGTGAGGGTGTGCCAAAACGGGGCGGCGGCGCCATGCGAGTTCCGCTATGGGACCTTAGGTGGAGCTCCTTATGGGGCCACAAAACGTGCGAGGGGTGTGCCAAAATGGGGCGGGAGTTCCGCCACTGGGACCTTAGGTGGAGCTCCCTATGGGGCCACGAAACGTGTGAGGGGTGTGCCAAAATGGGGCGGCGGCGCCATGCGAGTTCCGCTACCGGGACCTGGGGTGGAGCTCCCTATGGGGCCACGAAACGTCTGAGGGGTGTGCCAAAATGGGGCGGCGGCGCCATGCGAGTTCCGCCACTGGGACCTTAGGTGGAGTTCCCTATCGGGCCACGAAACGTGTGAGGGGTGTTCCAAAATGGGGCGGCGGCGCCATGCGAATTCCGCCACTGGGACCTTAGGTGGAGCTCCTTATGGGGCCACGAAACGTGTGAGGGGTGTGCCAAAATGGGGCGGCGGCGCCATGCGAGTTCCGCCACTGGGACCTTAGGTGGAGCTCCCTACGGGGCCACGAAGCGTGTGAAGGGTGTGCCGAAACAGAGACATGCGGAAAGCAAAAGCCAGGATGGGGGAGGAGGGAGGGGGGAGGAGGAGGAGAGGAGAGGAGGACGCGGGGCACCGTCTCTTCAAAACGAGGACCCAACACCACAGGATGGTTGGGAAAGATCTCGATGGTCTTGTCCTTCTACGCACTCGAAAGCTCTCGACGAATGTCCACCCACCCCCGCGCTTCCTCCCCACCAGCCAACGTGCGACCCTCTGAACCACGCGAACGCAAAGCGAACGCTCCAACGAGTGCTGAACACAATTGCAAAAAAATCCGCGATGGTCTTGTCCATCTGAGCCACCGACCTACGTGCGACCGTCCGATAGCGCATGCGCAAGGCGAACGCCCCAACGAGCCCCCACGTGTGCGAACGCAGCCATTGGGGCCTTCGGTGGAACTCCTTATGGGGCGACGAAACGTGTGAACGTGTGCCGAAATGGGTGCGGTGGGCGCATGCGAACGCAACCACTGGGGCCTTCGGTGGAGCTCCCAATGGGGCCACGAAACGTGTGAGGGGTGTGCCGACGTGGGTGCGGTGGGCGCATGCGAACGCAGCCACGGGAGCCTTGGGTGAGGCTCCCTATGGGGCCACGAAACGTGTGAGGGGTGTGCCGAAATGGGTGCGGTGGGCGCATGTGAACGCAGCCACAGGGGCCTTCGGTGGAGCTCCTTGTGGGGCCACGAAACGTGTGAGGGGTGTGCCGAACTGGGCGCGGTGGGCGCATGCGAACGCAGCCACGGGGGCCTTCGGTGGAGCTCCCTGTGGGGCCACGAAACGTGTGAGGGGTGTGCCGAAATCGGCGCGGTGGGCGCATGTGAACGCAGCCACTGGGGCCTTCGGTGGAGCTCCCTGTGGGGCCACAAAACGTTTTTGGGGTGCGCCGAAATGGGTGCGGTGGGCGCATGCGAACGCAGCCACAGGGGCCTTCGGTGGAGTTCCCTATCGGGCCACGAAACGTGTGAGGGGTGTGCCGACTTGGGTGATGACGATGACGATGACGATGATGATGATGATGATGATGATGATGATGATGATGATGATGATGATGATGATGATGATGGTGGTGATGATGACGTCGATGATGTCGATGATGATCATAGTGATGACGATGACGATGATGATAATGATGATAATGATGATAATGATGATGATGATGATGATGATGATGATGATGATGATGATGATGATGATGATGATGATGATGATGATGATGATGATGATGATGATGATGAGGGGGGAGGAAGGGGAGGAGGAGGAAGGAGGAGGAAGGAACGCGGGGCGACGTCTCTTCAAAACGAGGACCCAACACCACAGGACGGTTGGGAAATAGTCAAAAAAACCAAAAATAGTCTGGGGACGATGTGTTTACTATTGTTTGACCTTTTGGGGGTATGTTTAGTGTGTTTTTTTGCTCGTCGAAAATCCCCCTGTCGGGGGACACGCCCGACATAACAGAAGGCTCGGGAGTCCCCCAGCATTCTGAGAAGTGGTCCAAGCGTTCCCCGAAGACACAGAGAACTTCTCAGAAGGCGCGAGGGTTTCCAAGCTCACTCCCCCCCCTCGCTCGCCGCCGATCTAGGCCTCCCAGATTGGGTCGGAGCAGGTGGGGTCCAAGGATCCCCCCGCATCGCCGATGCATCGGCGATGCGGCGCGATGTGGAGCCCGATTTTCTCCACGCCGACGTCGCCGATGCATGGCCGACGTTGCCGATGCATCGCCGATGCATTGGAGAGACTCAGAGGACGACTTCCTTCAGCCACACGCAGAGGGGGATATTGGGGAAAATGCAAGGCTTCTTAAAAGCACCCTGTTTCTTAGAAGGCACGTGCCTCATCTATGAATGTAAGGCTGGCGCCTTCTAACAAGCAGCCTCCTTCTAAGAAGCCTTCCCCCCTCCCCCTACCCCCTCGTGCGCGCTGCCAGATCCTCCTCCCCCTTGGAGCCGTATGGAGGTCTGAGGTGGCCCAGAAGTGTTCTGGTCAGCAGAACGGGGGAGGGAAGATTCGCGGTCCTGGGTTCAGACGGTGTTTGCCTGTGTTCGGTTTCCGTTTTCGGAACCCGGGACCGTCGAACACGCATCTGCGGTGAAAGACTTCGCCAGATGGACCCCTGGAGGGGTCTGGGGACCGATGTTGCACGGATTTCCTCTGATCCTTCCTTCTTGACAGATTCTCCCGGGGATCCATTTCAGACCCCCTGGCCCTCTACAACCTCCTTCCCCCTGCGTCGTAACTTGTTATGTGTCTCGCGGTCCCCATGCATGTCAGTGTTTTTTCTGGCCTGGCATATCCAGGATGCCATAGCCTCCCCCACCCGGTCTTTGCCAGGCCCAGACATACAGATATCTGTCCGTTGTGGTGGTTCGTTCGTTCGTCTCAGGGGACAGGATGTACCGATGCCGCTACCCCTCGCTCGTTGTTGTTTCTCCCCTTCGCTTGCTCCGATCGGTCGCTTGCCTGTTTTGGTCCCTCCCCTCCTCCTCCCTCCTCGCTCTCTTGGTGCAGTGTGCCTGCTTTGGTGACGTGTAGTGTATAGTTGAAGCCCACGAGGATCAGCTCAGGCATACATTATTTTCACCGTTGCGCTGTCTGCCTTCGTGATGTGGTGTGTGTGTGTGTGTTACAGTCCTGCGTCGACTCTCCCCACGCCCTGCGCGGTGATCCTTCCCTCGTTTGTTCGGGTCTTTTTGGGCCTCCTCTGGGAGGCTCTCGTCGCCACGGCTGGGCTCGCCTCGAAATTCCGGTCAGGACGCACCCCGGAAGAGGTCCAGGGTATTGGCATTGTCTTCCCGTCTCCTCTCCATCGCTGGAGCGCATCCACGTCACCGCCTCGGAGTCGTGGCCTCGAGGCCCCGATCGGGAGCAACGTGAGGGAGTGTTTCAGTGATTTCGGACGTCTTCATCGCTGCTCGGCGGTTTCCCAGCCTCGGGATGCTCTCCAGCAGCTGCGCCTCGCGGGCGCAGCGCGGGGTGCCTGGATCGTCCCGAGTGGCCGCGAGGCGAGGGGAGCCGAGCTATGGTACAAACTGAGGGGCAACGACAGGGTGCTCCTTCTCCTCCTCCTCCTCATCCTCATCCTCATCCTCATCCTCATCCTCATCCTCCTCCAGGTGGCCCAAGACACCACAACACCACCCCAGCCACCTACAGGAAACAAAATAACATCGCAGCAGCAGCGGGCCATGTCGCTTCCTCCTCGAGAATAGAGCCGCGCCGCGGCGGCAATGCCCTGCGGACTTCATGGGCGGTGAGAGTGACTTGATGGGAGCTGTCTGCTACAACCCGTGCGCCGCCAGGACGACGGAGAGGCTGCAGGCCATCATCCAGGCGCTACCGAAGCGGGACATCGACGCGCTCGTCCGCACACAGTCTAAATCGTATGGTGAGCTGGTCCACGAGACTCGCACGATTGATAACACTTGGACAATTGAATTTGGACATCGGAGAAGCGCTTAAGTGACAGCTCCGTGTGGCATCAGTTTCCTTATTAAGCGTTCGAGGTTTCCACGGTCTACGCTAAAATGTATTTTCCCTACGCCCACTATGCTGCGGGGACGATGTATTGCAGTGAGCGTCCAGAGTCGTACTGAATCTATTGGGCTGGTAACAATGTACTTCCCTCCACGCCAGACGAGTACCCAACTTAGACGAACATATGATGAGGTTTGCCAAAAAAATGGTGAAGGGGATTCCGGAAACGATGCACGAGATGTCGCGCAAGCAGATGATCCCCTTCGTGTTCATGGACCTGAACGGCGGGCTGCCCAGCAATGGCGAGGACACGGTTGCAGGACCCTGCGGGTACGGCAAGGAGAGTTACGCGGCCATGCAGCTACGCCCTTGCTTGTGTAGATGGGGGCTTATTGCGGCAAGTACTCATTATGTAAGTCCGCCCAGCTACGTGGGCAACAACAATACGAGCTACATCGACCATATGTGTTTATGTGGAAATGGCCGGCTGCCTCGAGCGATGCAATATACTATGTGGAGCCGGAAGACGTTTCCAGCTACACGATGTCGGCGAAGTACGCGATCACAGACCAGTCCAGCGTGTGGCGAGAGTTGTCACTACCCTTCGGCCACTTCCAGGAAAAGCTCCTCGTCCAGATCGCGGAGCACTTTCCTGCTGTCTTCAGCAGGGACACAAACGACAGGAGCTGCGCGACGTGATGGAAAGGAAGTGTTCCGAGAGATATAACGAGTTAAACGAGATGGAGGCTCAGCACAAGTTGGATGGCATGAATAAGACACCTGTCGACTTCGTCAATAGTTCGTTAGTGGGAGTGCTTCACACGAGCCCATGATATACAGAAGATCGACAAGAACAAACCAAGATATTGAATCAGATGCTGGAACACGGCGCACTTTGAGGTATCAGCGATCTTGGGCTGGCGATGATATCGCCGAGTCCCTGTCCGAAGACTTCGAGCAAGTGAGCAAGGACTTGAAGAATTCTGATCGGGAGTACTGGGATGCTATTACCAAACGACGCCGCGAGGAAATGCGAAAGGCTGCTAAAGATAACAATGGGCACCTGGTCCAACGACTGGCAAGATTGATTGCAGGACGACGGCGCGAACCACGACAAAGAAATTTCGCTGCTCTTCCCACTTCTACTGCAAGCTCTGCAGGATGGTCGGCACGAATGAAGCTTCCAATCGCTCGTGGTGGATGCTCCGCGACTCCTTCCTGCATGAGCAGGGTCATAACCGAGATCGTGGATGAACAACGCGGAGAGCTCACAGGTGATGAGGCCATGGAGTTATCGACGGACGATTGGAACGGAATGCATCGCACGATATGGAGGATGAAGCTGCGGAGAGCATACCCATCATGGTCAGTACCGGCGGAGGCGCCGCGGCTCATCATGAAGCCTAAGTGGGTAGACCCGCGACGCCCACTACCGCAAACAGGAATCGGAGCTGGAGATATAGAGCTTCAGGCGCCCAAGATTACGTTGGGCCCCACGAGGGCCATGCTCTTCCTCGCGCGCAAGCCGCAGCGCGCACTTCTTGCCTGGCACGCAGCTCAGGGGGCCCGCCCCCCCAAAGGCAATGGCAAGATCGAGGTGGACAGGGAGGAAGCCATCATGATTATGTGTACAATTGGGCGCACGCACCACGCAGCCGCCCCACGACGGAAGCTGGCCCCATGGCAGTCAAAGGAGTGGATTCATGGCGGATTAGAAAAGGAGGCGCCGAGAAGCTGCCGCGGGTGTTCAACTCATATCGTCATACAGGCTTCAAGCGGCACGAGCACCGCACATGGTGAGGTTCCACGACGCGACCAACGCCTTCTTCTGTCTCAAACACGAGCGGGTTTTAGAAATATTTCCCACGCCGCACGCCAACCAAGATCTACAATTTGCACGAGATCGAGTTGTGAGTGGCATTTTCTCTCAGAGGACGAGTCTGGCAGTTTCTGGCTTCGCCCACGCGCATAGGTTTTCCCAGGTGATGTGGGCGCGACTTTGATCTTCGGGAGGACCTCCAGCCCTCCGGCACAGGTTGCAGTTGCTGACTTACCCGCGACTGATTAGTGGTTTCACGCTGCGGAGGTCGAACCTCCCTGGAGCGACAGCCTGATGCAGCAGATGGCTCTCGCAGGGTTTGTCGGCGATTTACCATGTAAGATATTAGAAGCTAATCACCCTGGCACAGTTGTCGAAAAGCTCGAGGTCGGCAGCCGCCCTCGGAATTCAGCCGCGGACAAAGGGGGCGGGGGACGTAGGGGCCGCGCAAAACATCAGCAAGCAGGAGAACGTAGTCGACCCACGAGGAGATGGAGCACACACAGCAGCACGCATCATGCACAAGCACGCCACACATATCGCGGGACGAACTAAACATCACGCACGCGACCTTGGTGGACTTCAGGCGAGCAGTTCCACGCCCAAGCCCGAACTTGAAAAGCAACTTCGGGCTCTCCAGGCGAGTCATTACTCCATGGGCAAGTTCTGGAGATCGCCTGGCAACTTCAGCATTAAGCGGCCCATGGTGGAGGGGGTGCGAGTGAGCGCGGCGCTCAGCCGCTTGGAGATGCGCGCGAAAGGTCATTGACCTTATGCAAGTGGAGATGTGGCCTCGCTCGAAGGGTTCATTGCACACAAATGTCGCGCAATCCCAGGACGCACTGCGTCCTGAGATCATGAGTTGCAGCATGCCAGTAGCATAAGCGGATTGGATGCATTAAACAAAGTTCCGACTCGCTCCGCTGTTCACAGAGTTGCGCATTAGGCGACTGAAGTGGCTTCAAACCACGGCGCAGCATCGAGACCAGCACATCCAGTTCTTGTTCACTTGCTCCGGGAAGACCGCTCTAGATGGAAATATATTTTTTTCGGGGGCAGGATCGGTTCGGCTTCTCGCGCATCCTTGGGCCAGTCAGCTCCAGAATGAATTGGAGGCCCCGAAAGCGGTGGAGGCGGGGGAGACGATGTGGGACACAGGAGGGAATGCGCGACATATGTTGTTCGAGAACTCGGAGGATTTCGTCGAGATCGATTGCAACGAACCACGGGCGAAGCCTGCATCACGCGCGACATGCACGCACAAGCAAGCTCACGAAGATGGCAAGTATATGTGCAGGGAGACTCCAGCAGATGGAAGCGCGCGCAACTCAGCATGGCCGTCACAGCACGCACCAACAAAGCACATCGTCAACACGATAGGGGGCAGTCATGGACAAATACATGTAGGACGCATACTCCCGACCACTAACACGCGCGTGCCATGCGACAGCGCGTCCCCGAGCACGGAGACTGCGAGGGGACATGTAGCCGACAGCGTGAAAAGACAGCACTGCCCATGTAACCGCGGTAGGCACGCATGCGAAGTAGTTCCTCCGAAGAACACGGCATGCCCGATGTGCGGCGAGAGTTTCGGCGCATTGGAACTATGGTTCAAGCAATGTCGAGATCATCTGGAACCGTGCCTATCGCCTTCCCTTCACGTTCGTCATGTAGTCAAGGACGAGAGCGTAGCTCAATCGCACAGGCTTCTACCACGTGGACGCACGTCGCGGGCTAAGCTACTTGATCCAGGTCGGGCCCCAGCATTACGCGCTAGGCATCATGGGCGAGGAGGCAGCGGCAGCAGCGGCAAGGAAGAGGTCCTGGCTGCTTCGGGATCGCAGCAAGAGCTTTGCGATGACGGGCAGCGAGCACAAGAAACACAAGGCGAAGGGCCAAGAGGACGAGGACGGAGACATGGACGACGACACAGTCATCCTACCGATGCAGAATCCCATCGGTCAGTCGGAGGCGAGAGCAAGACCTTTGGAACACGAGGCCATGACGACAGCCATCATGGACAGGCAGTAGCAAGCAGCGGTGGACGTCAACGAAGCGTACGCGGAGTACGCCAAGGAACGCAAGCAGGACCCGACCACAAATCTTGGCTCGCCAGCGTGCCAGCCAGTCTACGCGATTCTGACCGTCCTAGGTAATCGGCAGTATCGGGGCGCTTCGGCGACGATATCGCGACTCAAGCTCGCAGCAGTTCGGCCCACACGGATGGCGGCAAAGGCAGGGCCAGATCTGACAGGCCAGCGCGCGCGAGAAACAGCAGTGCCCCCCTTGCTTCGACCAGCCCAACAAGCCCAAGAAGTCTCGCCTTCTGTTCAGCTTGCGAGGGTCAACGCTGGTGCCAGAAGAGGAAGGAGCGGCAACCGAACTGCTCAAGGCCATCGAGGAAACAGACAGCCAGCTGCACCAACAGACGCCCCTGGAGATGCCGACGAGCTTCTACGCGCTGAAGGGCAATACCATGGAAGTCGAGACGGTTGTAGCTGAGCTCATCCAGGCAGCTGGAGGCAACGTCACTGCTAGCAGGGCACCGCGTGGTAACGCAGCGCGCAAGCTCATGAAGAAATGTTCGTAGTGACATTGTTTCTCGGCGCGGTTGTTCAAAGGCACAGATGACAGGCTACGATGCTTAGTAGGTTGATTCTTACCTCCATTATCTCCAGGTGCTTCGGCATCCGTCAAGGCGGTGGAAGTGTCGCGCCTGGAGCCAAGCGCCCCACGTTCGAAGCATCCACTCACACCAACCACTCACCTACATTTGTGTTCGAGACTGCTAAGACTCGTACTCATCTGATTTGGAATGGGTGAGTTCTCACATAGCAGGTGGCTTGCGCCATCACGTGCCCGCTCACAGCTGACCCCCTTTTCTGTTTTTTTTCTTGGCTTCACGGGACCACTGGGTGCACCGAGGCAAGTTGCCTATGAAGTGCAGGTGGAATCTTGGGCTCTGAGGCGCGGCAGCTGCGTTGCCGCTCGAGGTTGTCTAGAGCCCAGGTCCAGATTTTTGAGGCACCAGAGTCTTGTAGCCCCCTCTCAGCCTACGCCCAGCGCGTTTTGTAGTTTGGAGCTTTGTCCTTATTGGATCGAGCTCGTCTCTGCACGGGGGCACGTGCTACGACCCCCCCCCCCTCGCCTACGACTTCCTTTAGGCTCCGCCGCTCTGCCCCTCGTCTGGGCCGATCGTCATCACTTGTCGGTTGAATCTGAGAGGTATGAGATAAGCGACAGGCTTAAATCCCTCCCCCGATGTTGTGCCCTGCCCGTTGAGTCCAACGGCCAGGCCCCCGCGCAGGCAACAAAGCGTTGCATCTGCCAGCGCGCGTGGCTCCTCGAGCTAGCAAGATGAAGGGGGTACAGATAAGGTGTATCCCCCAAGGTTCTACGATAATGAGATCGATAAGACATTGAACACAATGGGGGAGAGCGTGCGAGCTTCTCCTCCTCCTCCTCCTCCTCCTCCTCCTCCTCCATTTCCACATCATCATCCTCCCTCCTCCTCCTCCTCCTCCTCCTCCTCCTCCTCCTCCTCCTCCTCCTCCTCCTCCTCCTGGGACCCGATAGTTCCGCCCCGACCAGGAGCATGCGGAGTCGCTGTCGGGGGCCCATCGCCGATCTGTCGTCGATGTATCGCTGATGTCACGTCGACGTTTCCTCCTCCAAGCCAGTCCCCCCTATCGCTGCCCCTCAGCCGAGGAGTGGTGGATCTGGGTCTCAGCCCTCGAGCGCGCGCAGACCAGTCAGCACGGAACCAGCAGCGAGTGCAGCGGGAGCTCGCGGAAGCACCGGGTTCAGTGGCCGGTTCGCGTTGCTTGGCTGGCGCCTCTACCAAGGTCGCATGAGGTTGTGGAAGGGCCGTCTGCCGAAAGCGCACGAATCGGCCAACACCAAACCGGGCAACAGGCGCAATCTGAGACATTGGAAAGCCCAAGCACCAGTGACTGGCACTGGCTAGCGCACGCATGAAGCCCGTTTTCGCGGTCAGGGAAACATAATTCAGGAGGGCAAAAACACACACACACACACAATTAATCGTCGATTCCCCAGGAAATATCGGAAAATATGGGCAGTGGGGGGGGAAACGGAAACCCAGAAAACATTAGAAAATATCGGGGAATCTTTGTATTTGTGTGTATTGACTTGTGTGTCCCAGGGCTCCTTCAATAACGCACCCTCCGCTCCCCAGGCCCAGGGGCACGGCTCCAGACTCCCAAGCGCTGTGGCTGTGGATGTCTCCCTGCGGTGCCGAGGCCGCGGGGGCCGCGCTGTGCAGGGCGTGCCGGCAGGGCCAGGGCGCCGAGGCCATCCGCTTGGTGGAGGGCTTCCCCGAGGAGGCCCGGGCAGCGATGAGGCTCCCGCTGAGCGGCGGGGGCCTCTCGCCTCTGGCCTGGGCCGCCTACCGCGACCTGCCGGAAGTGGTGGACCTGCTGCTGCAGCGCTTCCCGGCCGAGGCCCCGCTCTCCGCCGAACGCGCGCTGTTCCAGGCCTGCCACCTGAAGCGCACGGACGTGTGGCGCCTGCTGGCCGGCGCCTTCCCCGAGGCGGCCCGCCGCGGGGCCGGCGTGCACCTGGTCGAGGCCAGCCGCGCGGGCAACCTCGAAGTCGCCCTGCTGCTGGCGCGCAGGTTTCCAGAGGAGGCAGCAGAGAACGAACAATGACATACATACATACATACATACATACATACATACATACATGCATGCATGCATGCATGCATGCATACATACATACATACATACATACATACATACATACACTACTAGTATATACAAATGTGTTGCATACGAAGTTCTATATATACATACATACATACATACATACATACATACATACATACATACATACATACATACATACATACATACATACCTATATATATACATATATATATGTATGGCAAAAAAACTCGGAGGTCAGCGCGGACCGCCGAGCTGTTATGGTTCTGTCCTTGTTCGTTCCCCCAGGCAGGGGCCTCCGCCGCTCGCGCGCTCGCCGAGGCCTGCTGGAGCGGCCACGCCCAGCTCGCGCTGAGCCTCCTCGACGACTTCCCCGCCGAGGCCCGAGCGGCGCTCGGCGGCGCCGCCCCGGCGGGCCGGTCGCCGCTGCACGGCGCGTGCCGGCAGGGGCTGTCCAGGGTGGCGCGGGCGCTGCTGGAGCGGTTCCCAGAGGAGTCAGGTCGGAAAATGGAGCATACACATCACCAGTGGCGGGCAGTGTTCCAGCCCAGGGCTTTTTGGAGGGTCGGGGACGACGTCGGGGTGGTGTGGTGTGTACCTTTTGTCCCCGTTTTCCCCGCGAAACAAGGAAGAACACATACACCAGGATCCCGTATACACCAGGATCCGCCGTCTTATGCGAGACTCGATGTGAGGCCAGACAAAGGCGTCGGTGTATATAGAGTTCGGCTCCTTATCAGGAGGGGAAGAAGCACACAGACACAAAATCCTCGTCGATCCCCAGGAAAGTATGGGAAAAGATTGGGGAAGTGGGAGGGGGGAGACGAAGCTATCAAGAAAGGGTGTGAAAATATAGGAGGAAGCCTGGGATCTGTACCTACTTATCTCTGTGTCCCTGGGCCTCTTCCAGGAAGCCGTGGCGGCGCTGTCCAGGGAGGATGATGGCGGGCGGACGCCCGTGTCGTGGGCGCTGGGGAGCGGCAACGACGATCTGGTCTCGCTGCTGCTGCAGAAGTTCCCCTCCGGCCACGTCCGCACTGCAGCCAAGGAGGAAGACGAGGATCGAAGAAGAAAAAACACCGTAAACATCTTTTGGCGCTCCGCGCGGATTTCTTGGATCCGCGCTCGGGCCCCCCCCGGCGGCGCCTCCGGCGCCGCCACTGGCGCGCTCCGCGCGCCAGGGAGGGGGGGTCCAGCGCAGATCCAAGAACTCCTCGCGGAGCGTCAAAGTTTATGTTTAAGGTGATGTTTTGCCTTAGGAAGAGGCCGTGGACGAGAGGCCCGAAATGATGCAGGCAGCTGGCCTGGCTGGCCTGGAGAGGTCGGGCTACCGCACGGTGGGGAGCCACAGCGCGGTGAAGCAGTGCCGCTGGACCAAGAACGCCCTCCGGGGGCAGGGCCAGTGCTACAAGCACACGTTCTACGGCATCAACTCGCACCAGTGCATGGAGGCCACGCTGGAGAAAACTTCATCATCAGCATCAGCATCAGCATCAGCAGCAGCAGCAGCATCATCATTATCATTATCATCATCAGCATCAGCATCAGCATCATCATCACCAGCATCATCATCAGCATCATCGTCATCATCGTCATCGTCATCTTCATCATCTTCATCATCAGCATCAACATCATCGCCATCAACAACAACAACAACATCATCATCATCAGCATCACCAGCATCATCATCAGCATGTAGGCCACGCCGAGCCTCGCCTGCGCGAACAAGTGCGTCTTCTGCTGGCGCAACCACAAGAACCCCGTGGCGACCTCGTGGAAGTTCAAGGAGCCAGGGAACCACAATCGGCATACACATAATCTAGACGCTTCGCGTAACCCGACCAGCGCATCCAGAAACGAGGCCCAGGCGAGTTGCCCTGATCAGGGATGTAGAGGAGCATGCAGTGGAACACAAAGGTTGGGGAAGCCGTCATACAGTCGGAACCCCGAAGAAGGAACCCTTTTCGTTGGGGAGGGGCTCCGCATTCCTTAAGTGTTTCACAGCTTGCCTCAGGCTTTCCTTATGTCTTCGACAGGAAACCGAAGGTTAACTTATGGAAAAAAGGGGCCTCGTTCCTTATTTAGGGTTCCTTAGGTCAACGCCCCGACTGTACCCCAAGAGGGGGAGGATGGAGGACAAAGACCAAGACCAAGAAACGCTGCGGACTTCTTCAACTAAATGGGGCTAACAAACAAGGGGACCTTAAAACGGTGGCGTCGCAAGTACCCCCGCAGGGCTTTCTTTATCTGGTCAGAATCCAATCAGAATCCAAATATTTCTCGGGGCGGGGGCGTTGGGGGGAAATCATCCCCTCTGGCCCGAAAGCGCACCTCCATAGCAGGGAATTGCCCCTGCGGAGGTTGCCTGCGGCGCCAGCCATACTGTCCGAAATGAAGTACGACGGCGCGAACTCAAGCCACCTCTGGATCTCGCTGGGGGCCCGAGCGCATCTTCTTGGATGCCGCGGCCCCCCCCCCTTCCTGTGATCCTCCAGGGCGGCATTCACACGCGCCCCCCCCCGCCCCCCGCCCCACCACCCACCCGCTCCACAAACGAGGTGGTCCGCGCCTGTAGCTCTCGGACATCACGGATGGCCCCACGAGTCACGAGCTCCTGATGCTGAACGCTCTCAAGGAGAGAGGGAGGTCGACTGGACGTGAGAGTGACCCCACGAAGCTGCCGCTCACGAGCGCGAACATTACGAAGCTGCCGCCCACCAACGAGCTTTGAAAACCACGATGCTGCCGCCCACGAACGTAAATACCACGAAATTGCCGCCTACGAGTACGAGTGTTATGAAGCTGCGACCAACGACTGTGAACACCACGAAAGCGTCGCCACGAGCGCGGGACACCACGAAGCTGCCGCCCACGAGAGCGATCTCACGAAGCTGCCGCATACGAGCTTGAACGCCACGAAGCTGCCGCCCACGAGCGTGAACGCCACGAAAGTGCCGCCAACAAAAGTAAACGCCACGAAGCTGCTGCCCACGAGCGTGAACAATACAAAACTACCACCCACAGGCGCGATGGCCACGAAGCTTCCGCAATCGGGCTTGAACACCACGAAGCTGATGTTCACGAGCATGAGCGGCATAGAAATTGCACAGGTTGGGACCAACATGATCTCTACGAAGTTGCAGCGAACGAGCGTGAACATGACGAAGCTGCAGTCCACGAGCGTGAAGACCACGAAGCTGCCGCCCACAATCTTAAAGTCCGTGATGGCGCCGCCCACGAGCGAGAAGATGATGGGCCTGTCTCCCACGCGCGCGATGACCACAACGTTTGTGCATCCAGCGGGGTGGGGCCAAGAAGCACCAGCTGATACCGTAAAGCCGCCCAGAGAGGGGCCGAAGGGTCATTCATTGTCCCTGGGTGACTGGCTTACGTGGGCTTCCGCGGTGCGGATGTTTGCTGTTTGTTGTTGTCGCCGTCCCGCCCGCGACCCGTCCCGCGACCCACCCACGACCCACCCGCGACCCACCCGCGACCCACCCGCGACCCACCCGCGACCCACCCCGCGACCCACGCGCGACCCACCCGCGACCCATTCCACGACCCGCCCGCGACCCGCCCGCGACCCACCCGCGAGCCTCGGCACGACCCGTCCCTGACCCACCCGCGCGCGACCCTCCCGCGACCCACGCGCGACCCACCCGCGACTCACGCGCGACCCACCCGCGACCCACCCCGCGACCCACCCGCGACCCACCCGCGACCCACCCGCGACCAACTCGCGACCCACCGCGCGACCCACGCGCGACCCACCCACGACCCACCCGCAACCCACCTGCGACCCACCCAGCGACCCACCCGCGACCTACCCGCAACACGCCCGCGACCCACCTGCGACCACCCCGCTCCCGCCCCCTAGCTCATATTCCCGATTGCGGGGCATAAAGATGTGCATATTCCCACGATGCCTAGCCACGCCCTCAAGAGAGCGAGTGAAAGCCTGACGTTGAACACCAGTTCAACGAAGAAGAAGAAGAAGAAGCATAAGAAGAAGAGAAAGATGAAGACCACGAGATAGGTTCGCGACGCTGAGACGGCGCACAGGTCGCTTCTACAGTAAATAGCAGCACCCATGTTGAACTCGCGGCAAGAGGAAGACAATGTAGAGGTATCAGATGGGTAGGTCGAGCCCATGGATTGCCTGGCGCCGAGGCCGCCAGCGCACGAGTGACACCTGGAGCCCGCGGGGAATAGATGGACGGGAACCTCTGCACCGCCGTCGCCAAAGAGCCGGATCAGGATTATGATGATGACACGAATGATATTGATGATGTTGATGATGTTGATGATGAGGACGACGATGGTGATGGTGATGATGATCGTGATGATGATGATGATGATGATGATGATGATGATGATGATGATGATGATGATGATGATGATGATGATGATGATGATGATGATGATGATGATGATGATGATGATGATGATGATTGATGGTCGAATGGTTGTTGAAAGACAATCAACGTCTACGTAGGCACAGGCGGGGAGCTCCGGGGGCCGACCACGCTGGCGTGCAGCACCAGCTTGGACTTCGCAGTGTACTGCGGCGAGTGATGCTGCACCCCGCTGCGTGCCGCAGCACCTGCGAGTGAGACAAGTGCGACCTGTCCCAGGCAGTACGGGCCCGAGGAAGAACGGAGACGACATGTCGGGGACGGTTACCTTCAGAATGATGGTGGCGATGGTGGTGGTGCGCCATCCGAAATGAGAACGATGATAATGTTGATGATGATGATGATGATGATGATGATGATGATGATGATGATGATGATGATGATGATGATGATGATGGTGGTGGTGGTGGTGGTGGTCGTGGTGGTGGTGGTGGTGATGGTGGTGGTGGTGATGATGGTGGTGGTGATGATGATGGTGGTGGTGATAATGTTGATGCCGTTTATGATGGTTATGTTGAGAATGGTGATGGTGTTGGCGCGACTTATGATGATAGTGATGATGATGATGATAATGATGATGATGGTGATGATGATGATGTTGATGATGATGATGATGATGATGATGATGATGATGATGGTGGTGGTGGTGGTGGTGATAATGCTGCTGTTAAGGACGAAGAGGAATACGAGAAGAGAGGGAAAGGAGAAGGAGGATGAGAAGGAAAAGGAGAAGAGGAGAGAAGAGGAGAGGAGAAGAGACGCGCGGCGCTGCGAATTCAAAACGAGGACCCAGCAGACAAGAAGGTTGGGAACAATACATATATATATACACAATACATATACGTATACGTATACATATACATCTATCTAGTGGTGTCGGGGTTCCGCGCCTGCACCAGAATCGGACGCAAAGTGTATTCAGGTGCTGTTCTTTCACAGGGATGATGGAGGGATGCTCTCATGGGGGCCCGCGTGGGTCTGGGTTGGCTGCCGGTCGGGTGGGGGGAGTGGGGGAGGGGGTAATTACTGATAGGGAGCAGTGGTACCCACCCACCCCGAAGGGGAAAAAGGGGGGATGGAAAGGAAACAAACCCTGAAACCGCTCACGCCCAGAGGACCGGTGGGACTTCTCCGAGGTCCGCGCGGATTTCTTGGAGTCGGCGGTGGGCCCCCCCGGCGGCGTTGCCAGCGCCGCCCTTGGCGCGTTGCGTGCGCCAGGGATGGAGGTTGCAGCTCCGATCCAGGAAGTCCAGGGACCTTCGAGAGATCAGGTGCATGCCGTTCCCTGCCACTTCAAAGGAAGACGACCCCGAGTGGATCGTCCAGGAGAGCGTCGAGCGCCACTGCGAGCTCGTCGCGGAGGCCGCCGCCTCCCCGCACGCCCTGCCGGAACGCGTGCTGGAGGCGCGCACGGTGCGGCACACGGCCCTCTCCCTGGTCGGGGAGCCGGTGCTGTACCCGCAGATCGAGGAGTACCTGGCGGCCCTCCACCGAAGGAGGATCTCGACGTTCTTGGTCACCACCGGGCAACGTTAAGGGGGTGTCGGTGGTTTTCGGGCATTGTCGCTGGTGCTCAGGAGTTTTCCAGCCTCGGATCGTCCCGGACGGCCGCCAGAGCGTCGAGTCATGAACCGAAAACCAAATGGCAACGCTACGGAGAGATAGACTCATGGGGGAAGCATCGACCCCGAGTCGCCCATGCATCGCCGATGGGGGCCAAATAGTCAGCCCTGCCCAGGAACGTGCGGATTCGCTACCAGGGGCCTGTCGCCGATCTGTCGGTGATGCCTCACCGATTCCAACTCGATGTCCCCCCCCCCCCGAGCTGGTCCCCTGAAATGTGACCCCTCAGGTCACCAACGGGCAGTTCCCGGAGCAGTTGCGGGGTCTGCCGCAGGTGACGCAGCTGTACGTCTCGGTGGACGCCCCGGACCCAGAGGAGCTGAAGGCGGTGGGAAGGCCGCTCTTCAGGGACTACTGGGAGCGCCTGCGTGAGTCCCTCCGCATCCTGGCCGAGAAGGGGTCGCGCCAGCGCACCGTGTGCCGCCTGACGTGCCTGAAGGGCAGGAACATGGAGGAGGACGCCTACGACGGGTACGCCGAGCTGATTGCGGCGTCGGACTGCGACTTTGTGGAGATCAAGGGCGCCACCTTCGCCCCAGTGTTCGAGCAGGACAAGTCCGGGCTGTCCCGCGACTCCACGCCCAGCCACGCGGACGTCCGGACCCCAGCGGCACGGCAGAACGAGGGGGGAGGGCGGGGGGGGGGGGGCGCGAGGGCCGCTCGCTTCTCGGGAGCCCTCCCCCCGCCCCATCCAGGGCGAGTTGGGCGGGTCCCTCTACAGGGGGAAGGCTCTAATATCCCGGCAAAGCAACCTAACAGCGATGTGTAGGAGCATAACTGGAAGCATTCCCCTTAAGAGTCAGATGAGAATCCAGTTGTAGAACTCTGCTGTTCTCGCAGTCGTAGTCCCATTCGCGATGACAGTCGCAGTGGCAACGGCAGTCGCAGTCACAGCCTCAGTCTCAGCCTGCCTCAGCCTCAGCCTGCCTCAGCCTCAGCCTCAGCCTCAGCCTGCTTCAGCCTCAACATCAGTCTGCCTTCAGCCTCGGCCTCAGCCTCAGCCTGCCTCAGCCTCAGCCTGCATCAGCCTCAGCCTCAGCCTCAGCCTCAGCCTGCCTCAGCCTCAGCCTCAGCCTCAGCCTCAGCCTCAGCCTGCTTCAGCCTCAGCCTCAGTCTGCCTTCAGCCTCGGCCTCAGCCTCAGCCTGCCTCAGCCTCAGCCTGCATCAGCCTCAGCCTCAGCCTCAGCCTGCCTCAGCCTCAGCCTGCCTCAGCCTCAGCCTCAGCCTGCCTCAGCCTCAGCCTCAGCCTGCTTCAGCCTCAGCCTCAGTCTGCCTTCAGCCTCGCCCTCAGCCTCAGCCTGCAGCCTCAGCCTGCCTCAGCCTCAGCCTCAGCCTGCCTCAGCCTCAGCCTGCCTCAGCCTCAGCCTCAGCCTGCTTCAGCCTCAGCCTCAGTCTGCCTTCAGCCTCGGCCTCAGCCTCAGCCTGCCTCAGCCTCAGCCTGCATCAGCCTCAGCCTCAGCCTCAGCCTGCCTCAGCATCAGCCTGCCTCAGCCTCAGCCTCAGCCTGCCTCAGCCTCAGCCTCAGCCTGCTTCAGCCTCAGCCTCAGTCTGCCTTCAGCCTCGGCCTCAGCCTCAGCAGCCTCAGCCTCAGCCTGCAGCCTCAGCCTCAGCCTCAGCCTCAGCCTGCCTCAGCATCAGCCTGCCTCAGCCTCAGCCTCAGCCTGCCTCAGCCTCAGCCTCAGCCTGCTTCAGCCTCAGCCTCAGTCTGCCTTCAGCCTCGGCCTCAGCCTCAGCCTGCCTCAGCCTCAGCCTGCATCAGCCTCAGCCTCAGCCTCAGCCTGCCTCAGCATCAGCCTGCCTCAGCCTCAGCCTCAGCCTGCCTCAGCCTCAGCCTCAGCCTGCTTCAGCCTCAGCCTCAGTCTGCCTTCAGCCTCAGGCCTCAGCCTCAGCCTGCCTCAGCCTCAGCCTGCATCAGCCTCAGCCTCAGCCTCGCCTTTTTCTCCAGATGTATGTTTTTTCAAGATCGTCCAAAATCCGCCTGTTGGGGGACATGCCCGACAATTTTTGTTTGCGTATTTGTCTGGCCTTGTTCTCCAGATGTCTGTTTCTGTTTTTCGTCCAAAATCCGCCTGTAGAGGGGGACGTTGTTGTTTTTCGCCCAAACTCCGCCTGACCTGCGTCTGCCCTTTCGTGCGTACTTACTCGTTCGATGAGCTTCTGCTTCGTGTTGACGTTGTCGTACCCCATGGGTCCCACGAAACCGTTAATATCTAAATGTGGGGAACTCCGTTAGCATAATTTGTCGCCCTAAATCCGCCCGACAGGAACCCAGGGACGCGGGGGTCCCCCCCAGGCCGTGCGGCGGCAGACGCGCGGCGGCCTCGGCAGCCCCGTGGGGGACCTCACCGCAGCGTCCCGCCCACCGTCGCCGCGCCGGGGGGCCTCGGGAGGGCCCCCGGGTCGCACGCGAGGCGTCCTCGGAGAGCGGCCCGGGTTTTGCGTCGGGCCTGTCCCCCTACAGGCGGATTTTGGACGAAAGATATAGATACAAAAAACAAAATCCAAAATTCTTCAAACAGGGTCAGAAAATCGTCCCCAGAGAATGTTCAGACTACTTTTGACTGCTCCTCCTGTAGAGGGACAGGCCCGACTCAACCCGAGTCCCGAAGCCGCGCGGTTACCCCAGGTCCGCACCTCAGTTGCCTCGGGGCGTCCGTGTCGACACGCTGCGTCTTGGCTCCGCGTATCGGACCATGGTTCGGCGAGCGTATCGCGTGCCTGCGTTTCCAGCCTGCGTGTGGAGCTCCGTATCGATACGCTACGTGCTGCGTGCTGCGTGTCGGGGCATCCCCACTTACCGCACCAGCCGGGGGCCTCCGAAAGACGCACTCCCAGGTAGGCGACGGGAGCAGGCGGGGCCCACGGCACGGCCGTTCGCGCCCAGGCTGCCCGCGCAGGGCCGTGGCGCCAGGGTCGCGGCACCACCGTGCGTGAGGCCCGCGCCCGGTTGTGGCTGTGGTGGGCCCCCGGCGGTCGGGTCTGACCCGCTGGCCCGGCCTGCGGGGCCAGTGGTCGGGATCCTCTGGTCTCGGGGGCGGAAAAGAAGGGGGTGATGACTAGGGGGGGAAGGATATCATGGCGCGGGCCATGATATCTACGAAGATTTCATGGCGCCTCTTCTTGTTTCATTACGTTCCCGGCCCCCCCGCTGGGCCGCGCACATGCCGCCGGCCATGATTTGCACCCCCCCCTCTTGGACACCCCCCTCTTGGCCGCTCCCGATGGTCGATCCCCATCCCCACTGGACCATGGCATCTCGGCTCCACCATCCCGACCCCCCCCCGTTGGGGATGTGCCCTGCGAAGCCCGAAGGCGAGCAGTGCACATCCCTTTCCAGGGGTGCAGATCGGCCAGCGGGACCAAGGCCACAGCAGTGGGGAACTCGCATGGTAAGGATGAGCGACTTTCCAACGGAGCCCTTGCAGATTTCCCCTTCGGCCCATCCTTGGCCGCTTTCGCTGGCCGCGCCCCGCTCGCAAAGTGTCGGCATGGCCTTCCAAGGCCCTTGCGTCCTTATCGCGCGTCCTTACTATACGGTTTAAGAGTAGGGGTGTAAACCGGCCAGCGGAACCAAGGCCACGCCAGTGGGGATAGGGTTCGGTTCAACGATGCTCAAAGGGTGCCCCCCTGCACCGCGCCTGTCGCGTCTCGTGCCCTCTTCGTGCCCCGGGGCAGAGGCCGCCAGCGGAGATTGGTCTCGCGCGCCCTCTCGGGTGCCCCCTGCGGGCAGTCGACCACACGTAAGAGTGACCCCTCGCCGGAGTGACCTTTGGTGCGGGCTCATCGGGCTCCCCCCGATCGCCGAGCGCGATGCGATATAAGCGGCCCGCGCCCTGGGGTTTGGCTCCCTCGCGCCCCCAAAAGCTGCGCACCAAAGGTCACTCTTACCCAGGGTCACTCTTACGTCTATCCGAGGGCAGCCTCGATTGCCTAAGAGGCCTCCCCCGACTCCCAGAAGGCCGCCTCCCCCCCTGCCCCCTTCCAAGGCTGCGCGGTGTCGAGCCTCGGCTCCTCCTCGGTCTGTCCATCTGGTCGTGGTTTTGTCCCTGGCCCCAGCTTCGTCTCGTCTTGACGGCCACTCGTCGGTTCCCGTTTCGTCGCTTCTCGCGATCGCAGCGCCAGGGTGCCAGGGCTCAACTCCAGCCCACGCCAAAAAACGATTATTCGACACGGAGATCCCCATGTGTGCAGTTCAGTGCCTGGTATTCCCGCCTGTGAGTGCCTGGGAGAATCTCAGCCTGTGGCGACTGAGCCTGCCTTGGCGAGACTCCCCCTTGGAGCGCCCCAATGCTATGCCTGCTTCATCGGGAAGATCTTGGGACTCTGAAAGGAGAGGGGTCGGGATGCCTAAACCAGCGCTTCGCCCGAGAGGTCCCACGATCTGGGCACGACACGAACTGGCAAGTGGAATACACTTTAGGCCACGCCTGCTACATCGCAGTGATCATGGGGCTTCCAAAAGAGAGGAGCTCGAGTTGCCGAAACAGACCAACCGCGTGAGAGAATCCCACAATATTGACGCGCGCGAACCGGCCGGTGATGTAACCTCTGGTGGCTCCTCCTTCGGGGTGCTCAAGCGGCATGCGTGCTCCATCGCAGTGATCATGGAGTTTTTTGAAAGAGAAGAAAGGTGCCCGAGGCACCGAAACAGGCCAACCGCTTGAGGTATCCCCGCAATCTCGGCGTGAATGGACCAGTGATGCACCCCTGCCGGCTTCTCCTTGGGGTGGCCAACTGCTACGCCTGCGATTCCGCGCTGACCATGGGGCTCTCTAAAGAGAAATGTCCGAGGCGCCGACATGGGCGACATCCCCACGATCTGTGCGCGAACAGGAAATGTCCTATCCCCTTGCGGCTCCGCCGTGTTGTGCTCAAATGCCGCGCCTGCTACATCGCGATAAACAATGGGCTACGAGTGATGTGTGGGCGCGTATGAGTGAGTCTGAGTATGAGCGTGTGTCAAGTTAGCCAGGTCGAGCGAGTAAGAGGGCCCCGCCCACTCCCACCCTCCCTCCCGCAGAATAAGAAGTAGTTGTGGCACAACTTGAGATTGGGATTGGAGCGCACTCCCACCGGCGCTCGAGCGCGGGCCCACTTCCGAAGGCTTGGCGAGAAAAAGCGCGGGCCGCGCAGGGGCGGGAGCGGTAAGACTTCCGATGGGCGCGGCGAGTGCGAAGCATGCGCCGCCCTGACACAGCACTGCCACTGTCATTCACAAACTGCGCGGCGCGTGGAGGAGGCCGCGCACGGATCTCGGGTGAGGGCGACAGGTCGCCCACCCGCGCGCGGGCCCCAAAGACTTAGCGAGTGACAAGTACGCGCCGAGGTGGGAGCGCCACCATTCGGTCGAAGTCTGCGCGGCGCCGCGGCGAGAGCGACAAGGTCGTCCGCTCGCGCGCGTCTGCGCCGCGCCCGCGCGGGACGTCAGGTCTCTACAGCGGGACTTCAGGTCTCTACAGCGGGACTTCGGTGTCTGCGCCGCGCCCACGCGGGACTTCAGGTCTCTACCAGCAGTGGGCGCGCCGCCGAGGCGAGGGCGACACGCTGCCCTCTTCGCGCGGGGTGGGCGCCGCGCCCCCCTCTCGTGCCGCGAATCGTGCAACATGGGCGACGTGGTGTCCATGCTGAAATGAAAAGCATTGAGGTGTACTGTTTTTTTGTGGGCTGATAGGAGGGGCCCCCCCCCCATTGGGCTGCCGTCGGCCGGCTAGGCTAAGTGGCAGAGCAGGAGCAGACTGCAAGAAAGAATCAGGGCACGAGGGTGAGAATGTGTGGGCCTGAGTATGTAGTGTGAGTCTGAGCGGGAGCGAGAGTGAGAGTGGGTCTGAGAGACAGGATCTGAGTGAGAGCGGTGCGAGGAGGAGTAAGTCTGGGCATGTGCGAATCTGAGTACGAGTGGGTCTGAGTGAGAGCGAGTCTGAGTAGTTGTGAATCTTAGAATGAGTGAGCCTGAGTCTGAGTATGTCTGAGTGCCAGTGAGTCTGAGTGTGGATGCGTGCGTGAGTGTTCGTGAATCTGAGCATGAATGATCTGAGCGTGATGGGTCTGAGCGTGAGTGTCTGTGTGTGAGTGTGGGTGAGTACGAGCAGTAGTGGTCTGAGCGTGATGAGAGAAAGAGAGATAGAGAGACACAGAGACAGAGAGAGAGGAGAACAAGAACATAAAACCACAAAAGGAAGTGGGAGTGAGTGAGGAAGTGGAGGCGTCCCAGTAAGAATTGGAAACCGAGATCTAGGACATGGGGAAAACATCCCCAGACCCCCGACGTCGTGATGATTTTGCAACGTTGACCTCTGGAGGTCTCGACCCCTTCCCTGGGGACCGACTCGTTTTTTGTTGACAGTCTCGGGGCCCGGTGAGAGCCCCTGGAGGCCGAAGATGACCGAAAGGTTCCCGTCGCGATGTTTGTCGCGACTCGAGGGGGTCAGGGTTGAACGCGCCTCCGAGGAGCTTCGCGCGGGGCTTGGCGTCACGGCTGCCTGGCTACGGGCTGGCGTGCGAGCACGAGCACAGCTGCGCGGTGCTGCTGGCGCACCGCGCGCGGTTCTGCGGCCCCGGGGGGCGGTGGCGCACGTGGATCGACTTCGACAGGTTCGCGGACGCGAGCGCCGAGGGCCGGCAGTTGGATGTCGAGGATGGGCGAGTGGCAGCCTGAAGGGACAAACGTCCGAACCTCGCCCTCGCTTCCAGACCATGCTGTCCTGAGATCCTGGCGTCGTTTGTTTGTCACAGCGGGCGAGTTTGCCCTGCTTTGGGCCCCAGGGCCCTCACGGATCGACCTGGCTCGGAAAATGCGGTAGAAAGATTCGGTCCAGGGCTCTGGTGGAGTCTTGTAGACGATATTGCATTTTTCCGCGACGTCGGATCTCAGGGTAAGTCATGCCAGCTCATTTCAGGCACCAGGGTTCCTGCGTCCGCTCCGTCTGGCGTCCACGCTGGCACACGGGCTGGCAATCAGCCGGCGTGCCCCAAAGCGGGGCATCCTTTTATGTTGAAAACCTTGGGGGCGTTTTTTTCATCGTTTCGGTTTTCGGCCAACCAAATTTATAAGCAAAAATCGAACAAACGGCAGACCAAAACAGAACCGGACCGAAAATTGCGCGAACGAGAATCCTAAAACGGAGCAAACATTGACCCCACAACTGAACATGACGTCGATTCTGAAAATGGAAAAAAACGCTCAGCTATTTGACATCATCTAAGGGCATATACTCCCCCTCTTCCCCCTCTGAGACCCCCGTAAACGGTGGAAAGCGTGAGCCATGCCCAGGGGGCGGGACGGACGTACTCATCATGGCTTGGCGCCCAGGTCCGGAGATGATACGGACATACCAACACATGTCGGACCCAAAGTGGGATCCGCGCGTCCTAAATTCAGATCCGGTTCGATTGTTTTCCGACGTTCCGTTGATATCAACACGTGTCGGAACCGAATTGGGATCCGCGCGTCCTAAAATCAGATCCGCTTCGGTTGCCTTCATACGCTCCGTTGCCACTCTTGCGGGTGCCCGATGTCGTGGGTGAACACATCATATCCGTATCCGCCCGCAGATACAGAGCTTTCGAGGATACCCTGCGCAGAACGTATATGTGGGACAACGTATCCGCGGGATCGCGCCCCAGAATCCAGTTCGCGAGGGCGCGGATACGGATATGTCCGTTCCAAACGCAAGAGGGGAACACTTTCTGCCCCGGACATGGACTTTCGCCCCCGAGCGGCCCAGAGAGGAGTTTGCGCTGGAGACGCCGGACTGGGCGCTCGCCAGGGACAGCTTCGTGCCCGGCAACTTCGAGCAGCCCGGGTTCGACCCCGAGGATCGAATAAGAATCTACAGCGGGGCTGTCCACCATAATGAAACCAGATGATGTTCGTCAAGGTACCTTGGGCTTCTTCCCTGCACTGTGACTTCTCGCGGGCGTCAGGGAATCGCTGCGTTCAGGTTTCATTGGGTTATCCCCCCAGTTGCCCCTCGCGCGCGGATATTCACGGCTGGTTTTCTTGCAAGGGTTTCTTGCGACCGCGTCCGCGCTGTACCCCAATGTCGACCCCAAATATGAAAGCAACCACATCAGCAAAGCCGGCAGAGGTCCCGGAAAAAACAGTCCTAAGGACCAGGTGGGAACCCTTTGTGCTAAAGCAGATTTGGTGAGACGCGACATCGACATAAATCGTCGGAGCTCCGCGCGGATTTCTTGGATCGGCGGTGGACCCCCCCTGGCGGCGCTCGCGGCGCCGACCCTGGCGCCCTCCGCGTGCCAGGGACGGTGGGGGGTCCAGCGCCGGCCAAGGAGTCCGCGCGGATCCCCGAAAGTATACGGTGCTGCCGTTCTCTTCTCCCTCTACAGATCAGGTGCAACGATGATAATAGGGGGCAAACAAAGCTACCTCGCTTTTGACCACCCTCGCTTGCAAGAGATACCAAGCGATGCCAAACTACGGCCTGTATTGGTCAGGCCGCTTGACGAGGAGGCGCGTGGTATGACTTGGTTTTGCCTGGAAGCGCAAGCGGGGTAGGTAATTCACGCTCTGAGATACGGGGGATTGGCTCAAGGGGCAACGCGTCGACCCCCACTGGCCCATTGATCGCCGATGGGTCCTGATGGCCCCACCCCGTCCAGAAGCTGTGCGGTCTCGCTGTCGGGGGCCTGTCGACGAGCTATCGGCGAGGTATCGCCGATTCCAGTTCAGTGCTCCCTCCCTGCCAGACCAGGACCACCGAAACACCACAACGGCGACGCCGACCAAGGCAAAAGACTCCCAAGCAACCCCCCCCCGCCTCCGGAGCATCAGCCACCCACCGCTGCAGGAGCGCCAGGCGCCATTCCCACAACGGATAGCACACAAAGTAACCGCAGCCCTGGCACGATCATCAGCAGCCGCAACCCACCCCACATGGCCCACAACCCTCCCCTTGTCTCACCCAGCGCGTTCCATTACTCGCAAAGTGCCTCCTCGCAAACGTTAAAAGAAAGAAGTATCGCCTCTATATCATGGCATCGTAAGTCCCCCGCAGCGGATCCAGGCCACTTGCGAGTAGTTACTTTGCGAGTAATTAGTGGAACGCGCTGTTCTACGCCCCACATGGCCCAGAGGCCCCCACCCGGGTGAGAAGGACAATTTCTGAGGCAGCTGAAAGAACTTTCCGACTCCGCAGCCGGCCAGTCGGCCAATCGGCCAGAGCCGGGAGGGGAGTCGGCCAGTCGGCCAGAGCCGGGAGGGGAGTCGGATAGTTGATCTCGGTGCCCCAAAGATGTTCCAAATGCCCCCGGGCCGTTCCTCCGCGCAGGAGCGGCGGCGGCCACCGCCGCGGAGGCGGCTGGCCGCGCCGCCGCCCGCCGCGGAGGCGGCGGCGGACGGCGAGGCGGCGCCGGGCCGCGCCGAGGCACCCGGCGGCGGCTCCGCGGCCGCTGCGGCCTCCTCCTCGGCGCCAGCGGCGCGGAGGCCTTGGCCGCCCAGACTACAGCCCCCTGAGATCTTCCGGGTATAGCCAGGACCCCGGTTATCGGGGGTCAATGCAGACGGGGGTCAGCCATGGCACCGGATCCTGCAGGATCCTGCGAAGACCACCTCTGGCTGACCCGGGTTAGCGAGCCGCTCGTGGCCGCGAGGGCGGCCGCGCATATTGGCTGACCCGGGTTTGCGAGGACCTGCGTTGCAATTTCTTTTTCTTGCATTGCAATTTTTGGTTTTTGCGCTGACCCGGGTCTGGATTGACCCGGGTCAGAAGATCCCCGAGGTTAGGGGGAGCCGGTTAGTGATTGGGCCCCGAAGCCTTAAAATTTGGATTGGAGTCATTGAACCAGGTTTGCCGTAGCTGGTGTTTTGCCGGGTGACGGCAATTCGGGTTAGTGGAATGGGAAGGGGGGGGGCGTCCCAGTTACAGATCACTAAACCAGGTTCCACTAAACCCAGTTCTGCCAACGCCCGAATATTGGCGATGCAAGTGTTTCATTACGGCCGGACCGAGGTCTAAGATCGAGGTCGGTTCGGGGAGGGTGCCCCAGTGTTTGCTTTGTGCCTGTTGGATGTTCTGGTGCATCCTGGACTCGACCGCCGACTGGGGCGAGCACGAAGACGAGTTCGTGAGCTTCTCATGGAGATGAGTGATGAGTGCACCGCGCTGATGTTGTGTCAGGTCCTTTCCGTAGGGCCAGCGTGATCGCGCACGCCTGTCGCCCATATCTGGGTCGCCCTCTGCGGCGGTGACAGTTCGTTCGTTCTTTCGCATCCTCGGGAGGGTACCCTCGGCCGTTCTGCGTGCACACACAGACACAATCAATCGTCGACCCCCAGGAAAATGAAAATATGGGAAGTGGGGGAAGACAAAAACCCCGAAAAAAATATAAAAATATGGGTGATGTTTTTTACGTGTGTGTATTCATTTGTGTGTTTGTGGGCCCCTTCATCGAAGGATGTGAACTCTGTCCTAGGTCCGACGGTATGGGCGTTCTCTCCAGGGCCCTGGGACCTTCACAGATCCATCCGGATCGGAGAGCGAAGCAGAGAGTTGGAGCATGGGGCTCCTGTGGCAGTGTTCTGCGATGTTATACTCTGCTCCCCCTGCACCCAGCTCTGCGTATCCTCAAGGACGACGGCGGAGCACACTACAAGTGGTTCAGGGCAGGCTTCGATGTTGCATGAGACCAGTTCTTCCAGAAACGGGTCGATGCATCGGGGCTTGAACGAAAAATGTTCGAAAAACGAGATGAGAGGAGGAAAGTGACAGGAAGTCGCAAAGTCTGGAAGGCGCGACATGTTCAAAGACCGCCCAAATTGCAGACCTCCAAGGTCTTGAAAATAAGGGCGGATGCTTTTCGCAGTTTTCGGCCTCTGGAGGCCCTCGCCGGGCCCCGGGACAGTCAAGATACGACTCGGGATGAAAGAAAAAAAGGGTTTGGACTTCAGGGGGGCGCGTATTGAAAAATTCAAAGCATCGGATGTCTGGGAATGGAATCAAAGAAGATGGTGTCGGAGGATCGCGCAGCGTCGCCGATGTATCTCTGCGGTGCGTTTCGATGTGGGGAGTTGAGTTTTCTCCACGTGGAGCTCGCCGATGCATCGGCGATGCGGCGCGATCCTCCGACCCCATCTATTTGGACTCCATTCCCAGACATCCGATGCCTTGGGGTGTTCTATACGGGTTCCCCAGATGTCCCGACCCTGTCCCCAGAGCCAGTTCTTGTTAAACCCAGAGTCGTTACTTGACGGCCCCGAGACTTGGCGAGGGCCTCTGGAGGTCGAAAATTGCCAAAAACCTCCCGTAGTGACGTGCTCACGACGCGGGCATGTTTAAGATTTTGTGGTTCTTGGAAACGGTAGGTTCGCTGTTTCCCGTTTCAAGGGATCTTGAGAATGAAAACGGTACAATGTTAGCCAGTGTGGGCCCCAAACGGTGCTTTAGCAGATTGAGTGGTATGATATTGGTAGTGCAAGCCATGTGTCGCAATCAAGGTTAAGCAATCAATGTGGTGCAATGTATGTGAAGCAGCATCTGTGGTGCAAGCTATGTGGTGCAAGCTATGTGGTGCAAGCTACGTGGTGCAGCCTATGTGGTGCAACTCACCTTGCAGAACCTGAAGTTGTCATCTCCACTGCTCGCGGAATGCTCTCACCCACCCACCTGCAACTGGGTTTGCAAAACCCATGCGGCGGCGATTGCGATGAGTGTTTGGTGTTGACTGGTGCATCTCTGCGGCCGCGCTCGCCCGCGCATGCTCGCGCGCGCAGCGGCCAGCTAGTTTGGCGCGGCCGACGCGGACTGTTGGGCACTCTCCAGCGGGCACTTCAGTGCGAGTTGGAGATTGGGGCGGGTGCGATATCATGGTAAAGTCGACAAGGGTAGACTCGATGATGATGGTAGCGATGTTGGTGACGATGATGACAACGACGACGGCAAGGCCAGTGACGGCGCCGATGCTGATCACGCCGGCGACGATGACAGCGTCCTCGCGTCGGTGTTGAAGGTTTTCGGGGGAGTTCGACATGCGCGCGCGGCCGACGCGCGAGAGTGGTCTGCATGCTGTTATTTGACTCGGATCGTGCCCCCCCCCCAGCAAGCGCGCAAGGGCGTTCGAATGATTCCACCGTGCGGCGCGAAAGATACATTCGGCATAATATAGTGTAAATATTAAAGAAACCATGGTTTTCTTCAGAATTCGCAGGGGCGCGCAGGCCTTTTTTTGAAGTTGGCGTTGCAAAGCCATGTGTATTACTATTGCGTTCGGGACATTCGATTTTGAAGTCCCTACGAAGCTTCAAGTTTTCGTCGGGTTTCCCTATGCGCGCGCGACGACGCGCGCGAGTGCACTCCATTTCATTATTGTGCGAGGGGTTTTTGCGACTGTGCGCGCGCAGAGGCGTTCGAGAGATTTCGACAAGCGCGCGCGAGAGGCACGGTTGGTAGAATTTGCTGAACATGTTGAACGGCCTATGGTGCCGTTTGGAATTCGTAGGAATGCGACGGCCGGTTGTTTATTAGTTTGAAAAGTCGTGTTGTGAAACCTTTTGTTTGTTCTTGTATGTGTTTGAGACACTCGATTGTGCAATACTTGCGAAACCCATGGTTGTTGAAGGATTCCGGCATGCGCGCGCGACGACGCGCGCATATGCATGTCGTCCCATTTGTTGCAAAGGGCTTTTGCGACAGCACCCACGCAAAGGCGTTCTTGCGATTCCGACATGCACGCGCGAGAGATTCATTTGGTAGCATGCTCTGAAAATGTTGAACAGCCAATATTTGCGTTGAAAGTTCGCAAAATCCCAAGTGCATTTTTTGGTTGAAATCACATGTTGCGAAACCATATGTGTTGTTTGATATTTTCGGGGCATTCGATTTTGAAATCCATACGGAAGCTAAGGTATTGAAACATTTCATCATGCGCGCGCGCGACGACGCGCGTGTGCACTTCGTTTCATTGCTTGCAAGGGGCAATTGACCATTGATGGTTTTAAATGAACGAGCGCGCGCGTAATTGTTTGGCCGAGGATGAGGAGGTCACGGCCGTTTGGAATGGTACGATTTCATATTTAGGCTGGACGACGGGGTAGAATCACATGCAGATTGCAATGCGAAAACGAGGCCGTTAATTCGGGAGGGTAGATCCGTAAATCTGAATATTTCTTAATGAGGTTCCATATTGGTCACCATTTCGATTGTGCAAGCTTCGCACAACCAAAAACGTGAACACAATGGGGCTGCAGCGGCGACGTGCGGCGACGGGCGGCGGCGCCACTCGGTCACGATGTTGATTGCGCGGGCCTCGCATGCTCAAAATCGTAAGGCGGCGACGGCTGCGGCGACGGGCGACGGCGCCGTTTGGTCACAATCTTGGTTGCGCGACCCAAAATCCTGACCAAAATGAAGCAACGACGGCAGCGGGGACGGCCAGTGACAAGTTGGCCGAAGCGGCGGCAAGGCCCAGCTCCGAGAAGCGATGTCACGACCCCCAGGTGCAAGCTTCGCAGGAACAGGAAAAAACGCCGCAAGGATTGAACTTGGCATCTCTCGGACGCGTGCCATTTGTTCTGGGCGAGAACCATCAAATTCACACGCACGAAGCCGAACAATGCACGGCATGGACGTCCGAGCGACGCCGGAGCAGGAACCGGAAAAAAATGCGACGGAACCAGAACCACAACGGCGCAGGAACCGGGGGGGGGGGGGGAAACAAACAAAAAACGAAAACGGGCGTCGCTTCTACGAACCACCAGGGTCTAAGGCCTCATATGTCGGGCCGGCCTCCAGCAGGGCCTTCGGGCACAAGATGATGGGCGACGTCGCCGTGCTGTCGCCCGGGGGCGGGCCGGCAGAGGAGGCCGCTGCGGCCGCGGAGCTGCTGAGGCCTGGGGGAGCTGAACGCGCGCGCAGTCTCAGGCGATGGCGAGGCGTCCAGGCTGGCCCGTTGGCCCACCACAGAATGTTCCAAGAACCTTTTGCGGTTTGCGCGAAATGTTCTCAGAACATGTCTGGCTGGCATCCTTTGATTCAGACGCATCGGCTTACTGTTCTAAGAACTGTCTTCTTGTTCTTCGAATATTCGTTGACTCTAACAACACGTCGTGGTAGTCCTATGAGAATGCGGGAAGGCCGGTCCATGTTCAATTGTCGACCCAGACCCGCTCACGCCAGACCCGTTCGCGCCAGCACGAACAAACCACGGCGGCAGGTTTTGCACCGTCTTCAGACTCCAGAGACCCTCGCGGGGCCCGGGGGCCGCCCAGAAACGATGGGGATGAAAAACCGGTCCCCGGGCAGAAGTCGAGACCTCGAGGGGCCCACGTTCTCAGCGATGATTGTTCCAATCCAGGCGTTCTTTTTAGATTTCGACCCTCGGGGGTTGGTTATCGGGCTCCGGGGCCACCACAAACGGATCGCGGGGCGAAGAATTACCCCCCCGAGAAAGGGGTCGGGACCTCTGGGGCCGCGGAGTGAAAAATTTGATCGTCGGATGTCTGGAACTGTCGAGGGCACGTGGGGGGTTAGCCAAAGGTGAGATTAGGGAGCGGACCCAGCTTGAGGCTGATAGTTCCCTCTTCCTCCTCCTGGGACCACTCAGAGCGATGTTCCTCTCGCCTCACCTCTGTCCCGAGAGAGAGTCGGAAGGGCTCGTTCCCCAGTGGAAGTTCCGCGACTTTTCCCGGCGGGCCTTCCCGCCCCAGAAATGTGCCCCCAGACCAACACCCAAACACCGAACCCCCAACCCCCAAACCCTTGCTCAAGGGCGGGGATGGTGAACTCGTCCTCCCCGTCATGCGCTGCGGGCTCGCCCGCCGCAGCGCCAGGGGCGGCAGCGCCCTCATATGCGGTGGTGAGCTGCTGGAGGTCCGCCTTGGCTGCAGCCTCTGCCTCCAGTGCCGCCAGCGCCTTCGTCGTTTGAGCTGCGCCTTGGCCCACTCGAGCTCTCTCTCCGTCTTGCGGTGACGCTGGGCGGCTGCCTCGACGCGCTGGCGGAGCGGCGGCTGAGGCGCACCGGGGGGCGGGGCGCCAAGCTGCAGGCCTCAGACTCCCGGCCCACGGGCTGCGCCAGGAGCTTCTCCTCCAGCTCCCTCTGCAAGGCAGCCTTCGCGGCAGCGGTGAAGGCCGCGGCGCCCCCCATCGCTGCTGGGAGGGCGCTGGTCTGCGGCCGGCCGGTCCCACTCGTGCCCGCGGGTGGTGCGGCACTGGAATCACGGTTTCCCCAGGAGCAGGGGGAGGAGGAGGAGGAGGAGGAGGAAAAGAAGGAGGATGAGGAAAGAGGAGGAGGAGGAGGAGGAATCACGGCTTCCCCAGCAGACACGTGTAAAGCCAGGAGTTGCCCGCTGGGCACTGGGGGCAGACCAAGTATTGGTTGCGCGGCGCCGTTTGCTTGACCTGCCGCTGCGACCGGCGCAGGCTCCACCCGTCAGGAGCCTGCTTCCACTGGCCTCCCCGAGCCATTGGAACAGCACGCGCTGCTTGTCGGAGTAGTTGAAGATCCTGCTGAGGACTTTGGCAGGCTCTGGAGAGCCATCCCCCAAGCCGCGAGCACAGGAACCAACCCGATCCCAGCAGCTGGCCGGCCCTGCGCGGTGCGCGCCCCAAGCAGGTGGCCGCTCCTGCTCGCTGGAGCAGGTAGGGGCCAAACGGCTTGGGGAGGAGGAGGAGGTCGGGATTGAAAAGATCACGACGTCGGAGGTCTAGGCGCATCCCGCTCGCTCTCCACAGGCGCCCCAGCGTGCGCTCCGTGGCGGCGCTGGTGCCGGCGGACGGCCACCGCGGCGCAAGGGCGAGGCTCGCCCCCAGCCTGCAAGCTTCCCCCTCGCCTGCTCGCTCGCTTTTGCTCGCTCCTCCTCCTCCTCCTCCTCCTCCTCCTCCTCCTCCTCCTCCTCCTCCTCCTCCTCCTCCTCCTCCTCCTCCCCCTCCTCCTCCCTCCTCCTCCTCCTCCTCCTCCTCCTCCTCCTCCTCCTCCTCCTCCTCCTCCTCCTCCTCCTCCTCCTCCTCCTCCTCCTCCTCCTCCTCCTCCTCCTCCTCCTCCTCCTCCTCCTCCTCCTCCTCCTCCTCCTCCTCCTCCTCCTCCTCCTCCTCCTCCTCCTCCTCCTCCTCCTCCTCCTCCTCCTCCCTCCGTAGCCATTTTGGCTAAAGTCGCCATGTCGCCGTGCGGCCGCATGGAGACCTCTGAGCCGAAGACAGACCCCGTCAGTTTCCAGCCACAACTAGGGGTGAGCTGGCACCCACGCTTCCTGCCGCCACACTCAGGGGCTTGCGGCCACCCATTCCTGCTCATGCTCTTGGCATTGCATTCTGCCTTCCATATCGTGCTGTCCATCGGCCAGACCACCGTCTCCGTGCAACAGCTGGACTTCGGCCTGACCTCCGTCGCCAATTTCCGCATCCATAAATCGCTGGACGCCGAGTTGTTCGTTACCCAGCAGCAGCAGCAGCAGTTACGCAGTGGCATCGTATTCAGCCTGGCAAGTGGCGCAGCGCAGAACAGTTCAGCGCCCGATGAGCCAGAACCATGTCCTCCAGCGAAGAGAGATCTACCTCTCGCAGCGCCCCTTCAGCCAGCCGTCGAAGGAAAGACCGTCGCCGTGAAAGAGAACGTCACGAATCTGAACGCGCACCCCGAGGACCCCATGAACGTGAAGATAAAGGCTCCCGCGCATCAGCCGCCCGCCATACTTTGGCAACCTTCGGTGGCCACGGCTTCTCGTCGCAGCCAGCAGAGTCACGCTCGGGGAGGGCTTCGGGACAAGCAGCGCGAGCAGGCAGGTCTTCAGCTCGCCCGTCGCAACAGACACCCACCTTCGCCATGGATACTGGAGAAGAAGAACCGCACGATCCTGCACGCGCTGCCGCCGACGCCGCTCCTCAACAATATCGCGATGGTGATTGGACTGACCGTCCCGCACAGCTTCCTGCCGCAGCACCTCGCCCCGATCCATTGGCAGGAGCAACAGGTCCTTGGAGAGACGGAGACGCAGCCGCACATGCGAATGCCACTGCAGCACACGGCCATGGACGACCACCAACCGCTGGAGGAGCCGCCGCCGTCGGAGCCACCGCCGCTCATCATGCGGGAGCCGAGCAAGCCACACCACCTGCGCCTGAACCCGTTCGTCCCCCTGGACTGGATACTGACCTTGACAGAGCACTACAAGAACCCATGCAAGCACAAGTCGCACATGCAGCAAGCATCTTCCAATCGCAAGCCAACCAGCTACTATATCAATCCCAATCCAGAGAAAGTTTTCGTCCATTTCTCGCACAGCAAGTACAAGCCACTGAACGCCGAGCCGATGCCCTTCATGATGTCGTCGCCAGAACCCGCCGCGAACAGGAGCGACAAGCTGCAGACCAGCAAAGGATGCGGCAGCAGATCGATCAGATGCGTGAGACGCTCGCGCTCGCAAAGGCCCAGACGCCGATCGCGGACCTCACCAGGTTCGCCGACTGGGACCGCGCGATCGACCCGACGATCCTCACCGTCGGAGCTCAACGCCTCATCGCGCCCGGCGTGCTTCTCGACGACCTGCAAGAGTGGATCGCGTCTGCCAGCCTGGCCACGGACGCCGTCGAGCTATATGGAGATGAGCCTGCAGGCCGATTCATTCTTCAAGTTAAAGGAGACCGCGCCCTCGCTGTTCCTCGGGCACTTGCTTGTTTGTTTCTCTCTCTCTCTCCCTCTCTCTCTCTCTCTCTCTCTCTCTCTCTCTCTCTCTCTCGAGCCTTCCGCGACGCTGCAGGTAAGTGGAAGCGGTTCACATCAACGAACACCACGGGCGCGCCGACTGACATCTGCCTCAACCCCGGCAAAGCCCCCAAGCAGATCCGCACCGAGATCCAGCGCAAGAAGCCCCCCCACAAAAAAACTTCTTCAGCATCGACATCCGCAAAAGTCATGGAAGGCCTATCGCACCAAGGGCGAGATCCACTGCAACGCCATGCCCGTCGCGCGCCTAGTCGTCAAGGACCAAGCCGACCCTACCATCCTGGAGTGGAACGAGAAGGCCTTCGAGCTCGATGACTTCCGCGACATCGATCGCGGCGCCGTCCTCGCTTCCCTCCAGGCGCTCTTCGCGGACACGGCTGAGGCCACGTGGCGGGTTTAGCTACCCCTGGGCGTCGTGGAAGCCAGTCGAGGACAACCTGACTTGCTCGCTCATCACCTGGAACGCCCGCGCGCCCATGAGCCACAAGCGCTCGAAACGTCGTCGCAAACAAGCAGCACTGCCGCAGCACATGCGCCAGCGCGCTGTCACGGTCCTGCAGGAGGTCCACGGCTCCGAGAAGCTTCTCGGCAGTTGGGTCGACACCCAGCCGCGCCCGCACAAGTTCTTCTACTCGCAGTTCGTCGACGAGTCCGCCGAGGACGCGCGCGCAGGCACGGGCGGCGTGGCCACCCTCATGGCCCGCGCACGCGCAGCTGGGCAGCCGCCCCAGCGCCCGCTCTTCGCCCACGAGGAGCTCGTCAAAGGCCGCGTCCAGACCGTCGCCGTCACCAACGCAGTCACCCGCAACACCATCATCATCATGAACGTTCATAATCACGAGATCGACGCCAGGGGCCGAGATCGCACTCAACGCGCCTGGCACCAGCATCGCACTTGGGCGGGGGCCAACTACCAGCACCGCACCTTCCTGGCAATGGGCGGCTTCAACACTGCCAGCCGCCCGCCTCGCGCTGGACAACAGCGCGCGGCAGCAACAGCCGTTCTGGAAGGCCCTGCTCGACAGCATGCTGGAGGGCGAGTCCGACCTGCCGACGCGCTTCAACAAGTCCGACTTCACCGCGTCAGCCATCGATCGGGTCTTCATCCGCCTGCCGTCGCACGCCATGCTTGAGCTCACATCGGTCGTCCGCATCGCTCGCGACCCCGCCATCCTGTCGGACCGCCTCATCAGCGACCGCGCCAACGTCTCCTGCACCATCGGCATCAAGCTGAGGACGCCGCCAGTGGAGCAGGCTATCCCGCAAACCATTTTCCGCGACCCCTCGTTCGCCAAGTACCTCCAGCAGATGCTCGACCACACCGTCGCGACCCGCCTGCCGATCGCGAACCGCTGGCGCTCGCACAAGCGCCTCATGGTGGAGGCTGCCCGTCTTGTTCGCGATGATTGGGTCAGCCGCGCAGCTGGAGAGATCGGCAAGTCAAACCACGCCGACGGCCGGGCGATCACAGCACGCTCGATCTCGCAAGCGATCTGGCGTCAGGACATCCACCTGGCACGCTGCCGGCAGTCTACCACCGAGCTCGGCGCAAAGTACATCGTGCTGGACGACGGCGTCATCGCGCTCTCGGATGCCGCCGAGTTCGCCATGAAGTCCTCCGCTCTGCACCGCGACTTCGAGGCTCGGCAACTCTCTCCGGCACAAAGAGCGGCCCAGTTGCCGCGCGGCACGCCTGGGGCGATCGAGCCTGAGAAGCTCCGAAAGTTCACCCGTGTGTCCCAGCGCAGGGCCCTGCTTTGGGCTCCGTGGAAGCGCCGCCTTGTCCTCCAGGGCATCAAGACCACCGACCCATCGGGCCTTCCTGGGGTAGCCAGAGAGAGTTGTGCGATGGTGGACGCGCTTCGCGACCACTGGCGCCCCGTCTTCGAGCGCAAGCAGGTCGACGATGCGAAGGTCAAGCAGTGCGTCGCCACGCACATGCCGCTCAGCCCCACCATCGACGTCGGCGCGCCCACCAAGTCGCAGATCCGCGGCTTCATGCAGCGCACGGCGCCGTCCGCGCCTGGGCCCGACCTCCTGCCGCACCGCGCCTGGCTCGCCGTCGACGCGTCCTTGGACGTGCTCGAGGACCTCGCCTGGCACCTCTGCTCCAACGCTGACCGGATTTAAGATCTGAACGACTCCGACTTCGCTCCCCCCCCCGAAGGGCGACAACTTCACGGGCGAGCTCACGACGGACCGCTTGCCAGAGGACACCCGCCCGCTCTCCCTCAAGGACACGGATATCAAGGCCATCGCGGGCGTTGCCAATTTCCTCATCAAGGCCACTGTGGCAGAGCGGACGCATTACGCACAGCAGGGCTTCGTTGTCGGCCGCAACTTCACCAAGCACATCGCCAACCTTGACGCGGATATGCGCCGTGCAGGGGTGTGCCTTGACTCCGAGCTGCACAAGCCAGTCTTCACCAGCTTCGACTTCGCGGCGGCGCCCCCGTCGCTCGGACGGGTCTGGCTCTTCGCATCGCTGGAGCGGTTCGGCGTTCCTGAGGGCCTGCTCTGTCTCTTTCGCCAGCTGTACGACGCCCCGAGGAGCTTCCTCAAGGACGACGGGTTCCGTCACTTCATGTTACCGATCGAGTCTGGCGTGGCGCAGGGCTGCCCTGCGAGCGGCTCAGCGTGGGCGATCACGATGGACCCGTTGGTGCGCCACCTCGCGTCGTTCGTCGAGACGGTCGGTGGCATGCTTGACCACAACAAGGGCGACCTCGGCGCGTGCGCGGACGACGCTGGCCTCCTCGTCGCGTTCTCGTCCGACACGCTGCGCCGCGCATCTGAGCCCTTTAGCGCTGCTGAGGAGCTCGCGCTCCCCTCGCTCAAGCCTCGTACGTGCGTCGCCGTCCCGCTTTCGACGAAGACTACGCCTGCCACCACAGCCCGAGCGAAAGCCCTCCTGGCCGACCTCTGTCCTTCTTGGGGTGGCTTTTCGGTTTCGGGGCGAGCCGAGTACCTCGGGACCTTCCTCGGACCCTCGGCCCTGCCTGACAATGGCTCGCCCCTGGACAGAAATCGTGGCAGCGCGGCAATTCTCCCCAGCTCGCTCAGAGAGGCAGCGACGCCACCGTGCGCCTGCACAACACATCGGTCGTTTCAACGCTCAGCTATGTCTCACAATTCTTTCCGCTGGTCTGAAGATTGCTCGCCGTGAACATTATATATATATATATATATATATATATATATATATATATATATATATATATATATATATATTATATATATATATATTCACAAAATGCCCAGCTTGCCGCCGAATACGCATCGCAAAGTAGATCCCATCGCAATGGCGGAGCGGTGCCGCAGTTCGTTCTGCAACTTACACGCTGCGCGGAAAATGGGGGCAATTCCTCGCGCGTCTGCGAGACATCGCGTGGGGGGAGAGCACGGCTCACTTCTTCCATCGGTCGGAGGCTGGGCAGTGGTCCCCGCCCTTCGGGGAGAGGACACTTCCATCGTGCAATTATACCATGCCATGTCCCGCGGCAAGCGTGCCGCGCCGTTTTCAGCAGCCGCCGTGGCCGCGGCAAACCGAGCAGCTGCCCGCGAGCCCCGAGAGGCCCCAGCCGCCGAGCCACCGCGCCGCCCTAAGGTGCAGCGTGCGGCCGCGATCGCGCTTCAGCGTGCCTCTTTTTCGTCGCCGTTTACCGTCACTCTTGGGAAGCGCATCGCAGCCTGGGGCATCCGTCAGCCGCCCTCAGCCCCAGAGCTCGCGACGCGCTGGGCCGCTCTCACCAGTGCACTCCGCAAAGTCCGCCCCAGCTGGCGCTGGGCGGTTTACAAGACGCTTGTTGGGGATGGACGACCACCCACCGCACGCACGTCCTCCAGCAGAAGCAGCGCGTGTTCGGGTGCCAGGCGGCACCCGACTCGTTCCCTCAGAACCTCTCTTGCCTTGATCTCTTGAGCCTCTTCTGGTCCCCTGACTCTCCCCCGCTCCGTAACACACGTACAAACTGGGGCTTGGGCCCCGCCGCGGCCGACCCGTCTGATCTTGACAGCGACCTCTCGTTGCTGCGGTCGGTCCAGCGGACAGCGCTGGCCTTCAACCTTTATGACAAAATGAAGCATGCCACGCCGACCCCAGCCACGATAGCTGAAGGGTTGAGCGTTGCCAAAGCCTTGCTCTGGAAGTAGCTCGGCGCCAGCGGATGGACGCTCGTCTCGCGTCTTGCCCGCTTGCCCTCGTCTCTTCCTCTTTGAGTACGTGCACTCCTCCTCCTCCTCCTCCTCCTCCTCCTCCTCCTCCTCCTCCTCCTCCCCCTCCTCCTCCTCCTCCTCCTTGTCATCCACCTCCTCGTCCATCTCTTCCTGCTCCTCCTCCTCCGCTCCTCCTCCTCCCTCCTCCTCCTCCCTCCTCCTCCTCCTGCCCCCTCCTCCTCCTTTTGCCCCCTCCTGCTCGCTCCTCCACCTCCTCCTCCTCCGCATCCCCCTTTTTCCACCTCCGTCACCTCCTCCTCCTCCTCCTCCTCATCGTCGTCCCCCTCTTCTGTTTCTTTTTCCTCTTCCTCCTTCTCATTATCCTCCTCCTGCCCCCATCTCGTTCGATCCTCATTTTCATATTCCCCCTCCCCATCATCAGCAGCATCATCATCATCCGCCTTCTCCTCCTCCGCCGCCTCCCCCCCTCATCAGTATGTTCCTCCTCATCTTCATCATCAGCAGCATCAGCATCATCATTATAATCAGCACCATCATCCTAATCAGCATGATCAGCATCAGCATCAGCATAATCAGCAGTAGCAGCATCATCATCAACTTCCTCCTCCCCCAGTTCCCAACACATTCGCTTTTAGTTCCCCAACACCTTCGTTTTCAGTTTCCCGACACCCGCACGTTGAGTTTACGGGCGCCTTCGCTTTCAGTTCCCGGACACCTTCGCTTAAACTATTGCCACGCTTTTATAACGCGTTGGATCCCGCATCCAAGGCGCCTGCCGGTTTAGGGCTCAGGTGGCAAGCCTTGCGGTGTGAGCTCGCGCAGATGTCTTTGGTCCATCAATGGTGCGTGGTGGCGGGGATCTGCGCGAGCTGAATCACATCCCACACGATACACGTCCTGGAGCCTCGTCATTGCGGCTTCGGTTGCTCGGCAGTGGGCTCGATTTGCCACTGTTGGCAGAGCCCCCGGCCTCGTGCATTTCACCGCCTTCCCCCGCGCCTTCCGAGTCTCCTGGCTTACTCGTCATGCGGGGGCTGGGTTCCGAGCAGGACAGGGCCTCCCTGGACGATTCTCGCATGGCGGTCATCCGCAGGATGATCATCGCATTAGATTTCTTCCACACTGTGAAATTCGAGCTGGATACTCTGCCCGAGGGTCAAAGAGAGCGCACCCGGGGCTGTTACGCCTTTGCTCACAGATGCCTGCTGGCGGCGCGCCAGAGCGCCGGACTATGAACTGAGGGTGGGGTGGGGCGGGCGGAGACATTGTAAGGAAGAGGACAAGCAGGAGGAGACAGCGGTAGCAGATCTTGCGCCCCCGTGGGGCGGACAGATCGTGCCCCCCTGGCGCACCCGACGCTTTCACCCTTGTCTGGAGGCGCGGGCGGTGCAGTGGGGGAGAGCACTTCACGGGCGGAGCGCTCATGCCAGAGATTGCCGTGCCGCATCCGTGCTCCCGCCTTGGGCCGCTGAGCACTGGCACGCCGCCTTCATGTTCGGTCGGGCTGCGGTCCACTGCTGGATCGCGGCGAGGCCCCTCTTCCCGGAAAGTCGGTGCGCCGGCCTCTCTCTGGATGGATCTGCGCGCCTCAGGCTACGCATGCTCCTCCTCTTCCTCCTCCTCCTCCTCCTCCCCCTCCTGCTCCTTGTTCTCCTCCGCCTCTTCCTCATCCTCCTCTTCGTCCTTTTCCTCCGCCTTTTCCTCCTCCGTCCGCCCCCCTCCTCCCCTCTTCCCTCCTTCATTCCGTTTCCTTCTAGATAACTCCTCCCTGTCGCACCCCGAGGTCGGTCGAAAAAGCGGGCAGGACGTTTCGCCTGAGACTTCCTCACAATGTATGATCCTGAAGCTTGAAATGTGCAACAGTTTCACGGATGGAGGGCGGTCCGTTTTCAAAAAGTCACCGCGCACATTCGTTCTCAAAATTTGGAAGACTTTCGCGGATGGAGGGCGGTCCGTTTTCAAAATGTTGCTCTCGCCTTAGCGCAGCGCCCATTCGTTCTGAAAGTCTGCAAAAGCTACCCGGATGGCGATGAGCACCCAGAGTACAATCGACACTCCGATCCCGAGCGGGATTAAACTTGCACGCTGCAGCGCAGTGCATTTGTGAGCGCTGCACATGCGAACATGTGCCATGTCTCAGCGGCCAGCAGTTCTGCCTCTGCGCCCGGAAGTGCGCGCTGCCCGCTGCCCGCTGCCCGCTGCGTTGGGCCTGCGAGCGTGAGCAGCTCGAGGTGCAGGGCTTCGTGAACCTCGTCCCGGATCCGTCTTCTGGCCTTGGCTTTGTTTGTTCGTTGAGCCTTTCTTCGAGTAGGGCCGATGCTCGGGGTCTTGCGGTGACCACACCGTGTGGTGAGTCCGTGGGGATGCGGGGTCACCGTGCGGTTTGGGGGGCCCGGGTCGTTCTCCGAGGGCTTCTCGGACGACTTGGGCCTCCAGGGTCTCAAGGCCGTGTGGTGACGGACCGCGCGGTGAGGTCGTTGGAGAGTCCGAGGTCACCACGCGTTCCGTGACCACACGGATTCGGGCCCCGAAGATGCTAGTTGTTTCGCATGCCATGTTCCCACCCAGAAGAAGTTCTCCGGTCCGCCTTTCCTTCCTTCCTCCTTCCTCTTTCTCTCTCTCTCTCTCTCTCTCTCTGCCTCTGGCCGCCCTGATCGGCGAGCCGCAGGGCATGCGCCAACGGGGTTCACTGGGGGGGCACAACACTGAACACGCGAAGGGGTTGCTGAAGGGCCCTCTCGGCAGCAGCGGCGGCGGCCGCGCTGCGCCAGCAGCGCTTGTTCTAATCCCTGGCGCCGCAGCGACGCGCTGCCATCAGGCCGGCGCCTCGCCGCGGGTCGCCCAGATCGAACATTGCTCGGGTGTTTCTAGAAGTGCCCCTACCCAAAAGTGCCCCCAGGATTTCCAAGGAGGCCCCCATGGCCTCCAGAGCACCCCTCACGAGGCTCAGAGGGCCCCAGGGGTTCCAAAATTGATCGAGAAGCTGGGGGCACCTTGAGCCAGGGACACCTTTAGCAACCCCCGAATTGTGTTCTCAACCTCACGCCTGGCGTGCCCTTTATTGATAACGAGCTCGCGCTACAACTGGGTGATAGGGGACGCTAGGCCGCCTGGCTACACCAGAGTGCCGCTCACCTTCGGAGCCCCCTCCTTGGCAGCACCAGTGCAGGTGGGGAGACACGAGGGGAAGCGAGGAGAAGGAGGGAGGACCAGGGAGGAGGAAGAGGGGGGAAGCGGTGAGGCCGTCGAGGGGACGGTGATGGGGAGGGGGGTGGCGAGCGGGCCGCGGCCTTGCCCCGGAGGCATGTTGCGGGGGACCCGAACCTGGAGATCTTGTACCAGGACTTCGCGAGGGAGAGTACCGTAGCACCCCGCACTTGCAGATAAGAGTGAGGGGGCGGGGGCGGGGTGCGTCGCGGATGGGTCGCGGGTGGGTCGCAGGATGGGTCGCGAAAGGTCGCGGGCGAGGACGACGACAGCACCAACAATAATGTTAGATTGTTCGTTTGGTTATGTTCACGTGTCAACCAGCATGTATCGCCCAAACGTTGGGAAACAAGCCCTCTTCGTCTAAAATCGTACCCCCTTTTGGGGGGATAGTTCCCTTCCCTGCCACGTGTAGTTAGCGCAGCTTCTAAAATAGGAAGGACTGAAATAATGGAAAAAGGAGAGAGCGAGGACGAAAGAAGTGGGGGAAGGAAGGGAGGAGGGAAGGGGGCAAGGGGGAAGCAGAGATGGAGGACGAAAGGGACTTGCAAGAGGACTTAGCGAGAGGAGATGGCAAGGAAGTCTCAGGCGAGAGCGCGGTTCCGATGTACATGGTAAAGAAGTCCCCAGCGAGCGCGCGATTCTAGAGCGCCGAGAGAGCGATTCGTCAACGAACTGTGAGGAACTCTCAGGCGAGAGCGCGAGCCCTGGATAAGTTGTCGCGCGAGAGCGCGATTCTGCAATAAGTGGCGAGGAAGCATGGGGCGGGAGCTGCTGTTGTTGTAATTCGGGGGCCAGGGGCCCAGTCTGAGGTTCAAGACCTCGCCTTGTAAAAAACATGCGAGAGCGCGATTCTGCAATAAATGGCGAGGACGTATTCGGCGGGAGCCGTTGTTGTTGTGGTTCGCGGGCCAGGGGGCCATTCTGAGGCACAAGACGTTCCCTTGGAAAATTAGGGTGCGAGCCCGGAGAGGGGCACTTGAATCGAAAAACACAGCAGGCATTGGCGGGGTGATCAAGAATAGTTACAATTCAAGGAATGAGGACTCAATAATTTTCAATACATTGCAAGGAAGTATCAGGCGAGAGCCGCTGTTGTTGTAAACTTGTGGCCAGGGGCACAGTTTGAGCAGGAAGATTTCCGTTCGAAAAAACACAGCGAGCCCCGGGAGGGGCACATCAATTAAAAAAACAAACATGTTACGCGAATGCGTGAGTCTTGCATAAATTGCCCGGAAGTCTCAGGCGAGAGCGCGATTCCTAAGTAAATTGTGAGGAAGTCCCCGGCGAGAGCGCGATTCCTGAATGGCGAGGGCGTGGCGCTTGGATAAATTGTTCGGAAGTCACAGGCGAAAGCGCGATTCTTCAATAAATTGCAAGCAAGTATCAGGCGGGAGCCGCTGTTCTTGTAAACCGGTGGCCAGGGGCACAGTTTGAGCAGGAATAGTTGCTATGTTAAAAACAAGGTGCGAGCCCTGGGAGGGGCGCTTCAAGTCAAAACAACACACATGTTACCGAAGGGGGATCAACAACAGTTATGCTGCAGTAGTGAGAGTTCAACAACAGCAACAACAAGAGCAACAACAACGACAACAACAACAACAACAACAATCACACCAACAACAACAACAAAAAACAACAACAACAACAACAACAACAACAACAACAACAATCATTATAAGACTGTTCGCTCTTGCTTGCCCGTGTGTCATTCAAAACGAGTTACCCACACACTCGATACCCGCCCTTTTTGTATCCGATCACACCCCCTTTGGGGGGATTATTTCTCTTTGCGGGGGCGGCGGGCTTAGACAGGCGGGCAAACCTGAACGGGCGGACAATCCCTCGTGGGCGTACGTGTGCCCGCCATTGGAATTGGTGTGGATTCTGCCAAAAGAAGAGGGGGAGAACGAGGGAGAGTGGGAGGAAGGGAGGGGGAAGGACGAAGGAAGAGGGAAAACGCCAGGAGAGAAGGAGCGAAGAGGGGGGCGGTTGATTACAGGCAGAGAGAGAGAGAGAGAAAGACCGATAAGAGAGGTAGAGAGAGAGAGAGGGGAGAGAGAGAGAGAGAGAAAGAAAGAAAGAAAGAAAGAAAGAGGGAAGGAGGAGGCAGGAGAGGGGAGGGAGAAAGGAGGAGGGAGAGGAGGGAGAGGGGATAGGGCAGAGAGGCATAAGGATGAGGGAAGAGAGGAGGGAGAGAAAAGGGAGGAGAGGAAGGAGGAGGGAGGAGGGAGAGGGAGGAGGAGCAGGAAGGTAAGAGCGTGAACGTTCGAGGAAATCCTAGGCGAAAGCGCCGTTCCTGAAGGAAGTCTCGGGCGGGAGCCCACGACGGGCGGGCGATCCCCTGACGGGCGGGTCGGGCGTGTGAGACATTCAAGCGGGATGCCTGAGTATGGCGAGAGCGCGACTACTAAGTCAGTTGTAACGGCGTCCTTGGCGCAGCGTGTTTCCTGAGCGTCGAAAGTGCGATTTCTGAATACATCGCATGGAAGTCACAGGCGAGAGCGCAATTCCTGAATAAAATGTGAGGGGCTCTCTGGCGGGAGCGGGGGTCTTGATTAAATTGCGAGGGAGTCTTGGTTCAATTGCGAGGAAGTCGTAAGCGGGAGCGCCGTTCCTGAGTAAATTGTGAGGAAGTCTCAGATGGGAGCGGGGGTCCTAAATTGCGAGGAAGTCAGAGGCGGGAGCACCGATCCTGAGTAAATTGTGAGGAGGTCTCAGGAGCGGGGGTCCTGAGTAAATTTGGAGGAAGTCTCAGGCGGGAGCCGTTGTTGTTGTAATCCAGGGGGCCAGGTGCCCAGTTTGAGCACGAAGATTCTCCCTGTCAAAAAACAAGGTGCGAGCGTCGAGGGGCACACTTTGATTGAGAAAAACAGCATGCACCGGTGAGGTGGGATCAACAATGACTATTCTTCAGAAATGAGAGATCAACAGCAGCAACAACGACAACAACAGCAGCAACGACGACAAACTGACAGTCAGGCAAGCAAACAAACGAGCGAACACAGAAATTCTAAAGATACACGACGGCAACGACAACTATTACTTTAAAATTGTTCGCTCTCATCGGGTCGCGCGCCAACCAGCATGTACATCCCAAGTCCTCGATGCCCGCCCTCGTCGTCTTTTATCGTACCCCCTTTTGTGGGGATCGATTCTTTCCATGCCACGTGTAATTGGCGCAGCTTCTAGAGCAGGAAGATCATACATATTTAAAAGGGAGAGAGCGAGGATCAAGGGAGTGTTGGAAGGGAGGAGGGAAGGGGGCAAGAGAGGAGGAGAGATAGAGGACGAGGAGGTCAGCAAGTGGGTTCCGCAAGAAGGGATGATAGGAAGTCTCAGGCGAGAGCTCGCTTCCTGCGAAAATGATAGGGGAAGTTCCGAGCGAGCGCGCGATTCTCGAGCGCCAGGAGAGCAGCTCGTGAATAAATTGTCAGGAAGTCTCCAGGGGAAAGCGCGAGCCCTGCATACATTGCATCGAAATGAAGGTGTAGGGCGGGAGCCGTTGTTGTTCTAGTCCGGGGGCCAGGGGCCCAATCTGACCCTCAAGATGTTCCTTTGCAAACACAGGGTGCGAGCCCCGAGATTTTCCTTTGCAAATACAGTGTGCGGGCCCCGAGAGGGGCACGGAAATTTAAGCAGCACATCTTACTGGAGGGTGTGACCAACAGTTGTTTGAAGTGAGAGCTCTTGACCGCGGATCTCTGCTTCAGCCACGCACCCAGGGGCAGTATACGATTGTGCGGCCCCCTCGTTCTGATCAACGACACGCTGCCCCAGGTACGGCGGGGGCGTTGGTTAAGGAATGCGCCCAGGATGCTGCAGACCCTGGAGGGTTCCTTGTCTGATGAGGGCGGCGGTGATGTCCATGGCCAAGCCTCGATTGGAGTTCCACTGGCCTCAGGACCCTGGATTCCTTATCTAAGGGTTCGCCGCAGCGGCGGCCTTGCGTGCGTAGCGCAGTATTGCATGTGTGAATTTATTTAATCGCTTCGCTCATTCCGCCGGCCCTGGAGCGCTATTTGGGGCCTCTTGGGGCCGTCTTGGGGGCTTCTTGGGAGCGTCTTGGGGCTCCTTGGCGGCGTATTGGGCCCCCCTGGGGCCTCTTGGGGGACTCTTGGGGACCCCTTGGGGCGGGAGGGGGGGTAGTCGATTGCAGCCCCCCCCTCGGAGGCCACGATCCTCGTGAGGGGTGGCGAAAAATAGCCTCCCCCCTGGGGATCGCCCGGGACCCAGCCGGGCATCGGCCGGGGTACTTTTCGTCCGAGGCCCCCCAGGGGCCGCCCTGCGCGCGCGAACTAGAAATATTGTCAAGCAGTTACCGGAGATCTTAGCACGCTCTGGCCCGTTGGGCCGGCGAATTTGGCACGGGCATTGTGCCCTCGAAGAGAGACGAATGCCCCCGCCGTAGCCCGTCGGCGTGTCGTCCGCTCGTTCTTGCCCGAAGGCCTGGCGCCTCTGCGACAGCGATGCGCGCCGACAGGGACCCCCCGCGGCGGCGTGCGTCGCCGATGGGATCTCTTGAGGGGGCTCCCCGAGGAGTTCGGGCTCCGCTTCCGCCTGGACCTGTCCCGCCAGCTGAGCCGCCTGAGCAGGATCGGCGGCGAGCGAGGGGGGGAAGCGAGAAGGAGAAGGCCCTCTCAGAAGGCGGCGGGGCTTCTCGGAAGCCCCTCCCGCCTTCTGAGAAGTGTTTCTCCCAACCATCCTGTGGTGTTGGGTCCTCGTTTTGAAAAGACGGTGCGGCGCGTCTCCTCCTTCCTCCTCTCCTCCTCCTCTTCCTCCTCCACCTCCTCCTCCTCCTCCTCCTCCTCCTCCTCCTCCTCCTCCTCCTCCTCCTTGCCTCTGCCCTCCGCATGTTTCTGTTTCGGCACAAACTTCACGCGTTTCGCGGCCCCACAGGGAGCTCCACCGAAGGCCCCAGTGGCAGGGTTCGCATGGCACCACCGCCCCCATTCTGGCGCACGCATCACACGGTTCGTGGCCCCATAGTAAGCTCCACCCCAGTGGCAGGGTTCGCATGGCGGCCGCACCCCATTCTGGCACACCCCTCACACGGTTCGTGGCCTCATAGCGAGTTCCGCCGAAGGCCCCAGTGGCAGGGTTCGTATGGCACCACCGCCCCATGCTGGCGCACCACTCACACGGTTCGTGGCCCCATTGGGAGCTCCACCGAAGGACCCAGTGGCAGGGTTCGCATGGCACCACCGCCCCATTCTGGCGCACCCCTCGCACGGTTCGTGGCCCCATAGGGAGCTCCACAGAAGGCCCCAGTGGCAGGGTTCGCATGGCACCAACGCCCCATTCTGGCGCACCCTTCACACGGTTCGGGGCCCCATAGGGGGAGCTCCGCCGAAGGCCCCAGTGGCAGGGTTCGCATGACACCACCGCCCCATTCTGGCGTACCCTTCACACGGTTCGTGGCCCCATGGGGAGCTCTACCGAAGGCCCCAGTGGCAAGGTTCGCATGGCACCACCGCCCCATGCTCGCGCCCCCCCCCCGCACGGTTCGTGGCCCCATAGGGAGCTCCACCGAAGGCCTCAGTGGCAGGGTTCGCATGGCACCACCGCCCCTGTCTGGCGCACCCCTCGCACGGTTCGTGGCCCCATAGGGAGCTCCACCGAAGGCCCCAGAGACAGGGTTCGCATGGCGCCACCGCCCCATTATGGCGCACCCCTCACACGGTTCGTGGCCCCATGAGAGTTCCACCGAAGGCCCCAGTGGCAGGGTTCGCATGGCACCAACGCCCCATCTTGGCGCACCCATCACACGGTTTGTGGCCCCATAGGGGGAGCTCCGCCGAAGGCCCCAGTGGCAGGGTTCGCATGGCACCACCGCCCCATTCTGGCGCACCCCCCCCCGCACGGGTCGTGGCCCCATAGGGGGAGTTCCACCGAAGGCCCCAGTGGCAGGGTTCGCATGGCACCACCGCCCCATTCTGGCGCACCCCCCCCCGCACGGGTCGTGGCCCCATAGGGAGTTCCACCGAAGGCCCCAGTGGCAGGGTTCGCATGACACCGCCGCTTCGATTTCGGCACACCCCTCACACGGTTCGTGGCCCCACAGGGAGTTCTACCGAAGGCCCCAGTGGGATGGTTCGTACCGCGCTCAGTGTCACGGGAGACCAGAGTCTGGAAAGTCGCCATTATCGCAAATGTTCGGAGCGTCGTTGTCAGCGGCTTCTGTTCCCAACCATCCTGTGGTGTTGGATCCTCGTTTTGAAGAGACAGCGCCCGCGCCCTCCGTCCTTCCTTCCTTCTCCTCCCGCTGCCTCCCCTCGCCCTCATCCTTCCTCCCTTGCGGTTCATCCACCCAGTACTGGGTACAGGCGGTAAACCGTCAACCAGGCTACCGCCTGGGACCTCGCAGAGCTCCAGACACACAGTACAGTGAGTGCTCTTAATGCGGATATAAGCTCCCTGGAACGTCAGCTTGATACATAGAGAAACAGATGTTTTAGGGTTTCAACGGAAAGTGAGCTACACACAGATTTTTCAGTGATACAGCAGCTAGAGACCTCATAATTTGCAAACACGCGCGACTGAAACGACTGCAGTTGCAGAGAAACTTCTCCCTGACACGAATTGCCAAATCTCTAAGCATGTCTTTAAACCTCTAATGTCTTAAAACTCGTGTTATTTTTGAGACGGTCCCTGCACGTAAATCGATTGAAACATTGAAGCTACAGCCTTGAGACTTTTACCAGCGAGCGCAGCGTGATCGAATCTTCAGTACCCAAATTTTGATGGTCTAACAGCTTGTCAAATGTTGGAAGTCCCTCAAAAAACGCAAGCACTGATTTCTGATGTAACTTGAAGTCGAGTATCCGACGTCGTTTGATAGTAACACTGCAGCTACGGACCTGAGAAGTGTATTGGCGGGCGCTGCATAACCGATTACAGGTTAGACAAACGCATGGTCTTAAAACGAAATGTCAAGTCTCTCCTATCCCAAATGTTCGGAGCGTCGTTGTCAGTTGGTGTTGGGTCCTCGTCGTCTCTCCTATCCCGAATGTTCCCAACCATCTTGTGGTGTTGGGTCCTCGTTTTGAAGAGACAGCGCCCGCGTCCGCCTTCGTTCCTTCCTTCTCCTCCCGCTGCCTCCCCTCCCCCTCCTCCTTCCTCCCTTGCGTTTCATCCACCCAGTACAGCGCTTCGTGGCCCCATAGGGAGCTCCACCGAAGGCCCCAGTGGCAGGGTTCGCATGACGGCCCCGCGCCATTTTGGCGCACCCCTCACATGATTCGTGGCCCCACAGGGAGCTCCACCGAAGGCCCCAGTGGCAGGGTTCGCATGGCGCCCCCCCCCCCCATTTTGGCGCACCCTTCACACGGTTCGTGGCCCCACAGGGAGATCCACCGAAAGCCCCAGTGGCAGGGTTCGCATGGCGGCCCCGCCGCGCCATTTTGGCGCACCCCTCACACAGTTCGTGGCCCCACAGGGAGCTCCACCGAAGGCCCCAGTGGCAGGGTTCGCATGGCGACCCCCCCCCATTTTGGCGCGCCCCTGCGGTTCTCACACTTGCATATGGTTGGGCCCCTCGCCAGGATGATTTGCCTTCGGCGAAGGCTCAGAACACTTCTCAGAAGGCTGGGAGACTTCCGAGCCTTCTCAGAAGGCCCGCCCCTTCCCACTTCCCCCCCTCGCTCGTCGCCTGCAGGAGCCAGGGCGGGGTCGACGAGCGGCAGCGCCTGCGCAGCCTGGTGCAGCCCGGGGAGCGCATCCTGGTCCTCTGTTCGCGCTTCGGGGTCACCTCGTGCCTGCTGGGCAGGCCCGTGGAGCGCCGAACCCAAGACCCTTCGGGTCGTGAGGAGGAGGAGGAGGAGGAGGAGGAGGAGG
>CAUYUJ010007480.1:10000-38100 GCA_963575745.1 Prorocentrum cordatum | reverse complement strand
TAGTTAGTAGTTGTGGTGGTGGTAGTAGTAGTAGTAGTAGTCGTAGTAGTGGTGGTAGTAGTAGTAGAAGCAGTAGTAGTAGAAGCAGTAGTAGTAGTAGTAGTAGTAGTAGCAGTAGTAGTAGTAGTAGTAGTAGTAGAGGCAGTGCTACTAGTAGCAGACGCAGCAGCAGCAGTAGAAGTAGTAGTAGTAGTAGCAGTAATAGTGGTAGGTCGTAGTAGCAATCGTCGTCGTAGTAGTAGTAGTAGTAGCAATAATAATAATAGTAGCAGTAGTAGTAGTAGTAGTAGTAGTCGTCTCTGCGGTCGTCCCAGTAGTCGTGGAAGTAGTCTTGGGAGTAGCAGTAGTAGTAATAGCAGTAGTAGTAGTAGTAGTAGTAGTAGTAGTAGTAGTAGTAGTAGTAGTGATAGTAGTAGTAGTAGTAGTAGTAGCAGTAGTAGTAGTAGTAGTAGTGGTGGTGGTGGTGGTGGTGGTAGCAGTGGTAGTAGTAGTCGCCGTCGTAGCAGTAGTAGTAGTAGTAGTGGCTATAGCCGTGGTAGTCGTAGTACGAATGGTGATGGAATATTAATAATGGTAGTAGTAGTAGTAGTAGTGGTAGTAGTAGTAGTAGTAGTAGTAGTAGTAGTAGTAGTGGTAGTAGTAGTAGTAGTAGTGGTAGTAGTAGTAGTAGTAGTAGTAGTAGTCGCAGGAGGAGTAGTAGTCGTAGCCGTCGTAGTAGTAGTAATAGTAGTAGCAGCAGTAGTAGTAGTAGTAGTAGTAATGGTAGTAATAGTAGTCGTAGTAGTAGTAGTAGTAGTAGTAGTAGCAGTAGTAGTCGTAGTAGTATTCGTAGTAGTAGTAGTAGTAGTAGCAGCAGTAGTTGTAGTAGTCGTAGTTGTAGTAGTAGTAGTGGTAGGGCTAGGGAGACTATTAGCGGTGGTGGTGGCTGTAGCCCTAGGTGTCATAGTTGTATTTGCAGTAGTATGTCAACACTAACTGTACGTGTCGTCGTCGTAGTAGTGGTGGTTGGTTTAGTTGTAGTAGTAGTGGCCGTCGTAGTGGTGGTGGTGGCAGTAGTCGTGGTGGCAAGAACCGTAATATTAGGAGTAGTAGTAGGAGTAGTAGTAGTAGTAGTATAGCAGTGGTAGTAGTAGTAGTAGTAGCAGCAGCAGCAGTAGTAGTAGTAGTAGTAGTAGTAGTAGTGGTAGCAGTGGTAGTAACAGTAGTAGTAGTAGTAGTAGTAGTAGTGGTAGTAGTAGTAGTAGTAGTAGTAGTAGTAGTAGTAGTAGTACTAGTAGTAGTAGTAACCATCGTCGTAGCAGGAGTAGTGGCACTGGCAGTAGAAGCTTTAGTAACAACAGCAGAAGCAGCAGTGGTCCAGTAGTAGTAGTAGTAGTAGTAGTAGTTGTTGTTGTTGTAGTTGAAGTTGTAGAAGTGGAAGCAGTACGAGTAGTAGCAGGTAGAAGAAAATACTAATTATTAGTAGTAGTTGATGCTATAGTCGTAGTTGTAGGGTTGGTAGCCATAGTAGCAGTAGTAGCGGTAGTAGTAGTAGTAGGAATAGTAGTAGTAGAGCGTCAGTAGTAGTAGTAGTAGCCGCAGTAGTAGTCATGGGAGTAGTAGTAGTCGTAGTTGTAGTAGTAATAGTAGTCGTCGTAGTAGTAGTACTACTCGTAGTAGTAGTAGTAGTAGTAGTAGTAGCCGTCGTAGTAGTAGTAGTAGTAGTAGTAGTAGTTGTAGTAGTAGTAGTAGTAGTAGCAGCAGTAGTAGTAGTAGTGGTAGTAGTAGTAGTAATAGTAGTAGTAGTAGTACTAGTAGTAGTAGTAGTAGTAGTAGTAGTAGTAGTAGTAGTAGTAGTAGTAGTAGTAGTGGTAGTAGTAGTAGTAGTAGTCGTAGTAGCAGTAGTAGTAGTAGTACTTCTACTAGTAGTAGTGGTAGTAGTAGTAGTAGCAGTAGTAGTAGTAGCAGCAGTAGTAGTCGCACGAGTAAAAGCAGGGGTTGTCGTAGTGGTAGCAGTCGCAGTAGTAGTCATAGTCGTAGCAGTTGTCGTTAACAGTTGTTGAGTTCGCACGCTGTTATTGGTAGCTACTGTTGATCTCCCTCTCGGGTGCACTTCTTTGCTTGTCCATTGAAGTGCCCCGCCCTGGGCTCGCACCTTATTGTTTACAAGGGGAAGTCTTGCGTCTCCGATTACGTTGTGGGCCCCGGGGCTACAACAACAACGATTCCCCTTGGGCGTGTCATTACCATTTCTTCCAGATCGGGCTCTCGCGCTGGACTTCCTCACAGTGTATCCAAACATCGCGCCCTCGCGTCGCATTTCATCGCAATGTATTGCGACGCCGCGCCCCCAACACTGAAGAGTCACGCCCTCGTTTTGGACTTCCTGACAATTCACTTGGGACTCGCAGAGTCGCTAGAACTTCCTCGCGATTCCTGCAGGATTGACACTTCAGCGACCGGCCAGCGCCCGCCCGACCCGCCCGTCATGTTCTGCCGCTAGTTCTCCTGCTCCGACTCCCCTCCTAACTTCTGTCGTGCTCCATCCTTCTCCCTCTCCGTTGTCCCTCCTCCCCCTCTTCCCCTGCTTTAGAGGCTGCGCCAGCTACTCGTGGCAGGTAAGGAAGATGCAATAGACTTCCAAGGCGGGCACCATCGAAGACGGAGAGGGCGGGCATCGATGGTTTGAGATATACATGTTGAGTGACACGCGAGCAGATAAGACCGATCAGTTTTAAAATTAGGTTTGCCGGTGTTGTTGTTGGTGTTGGTGTTGGTGGTATTGTTGTTGTTAGTGTTGTTGGTGTTGGTGTCGTTGTTGTTGTTGTTGGTGGTGGTGGTGGTGTTGGTGTTGGTGCTGGTGTTGCTGACGTTGTTGTCGTTGTTGGTGGTGTTGTTGTTGCTGTTGCTGTTGCTGTTGCTGCTGCTGTTGTTGTTGCTGCTGTTGTTGGTGGTGTGGTTGCTGTTGTTCATAGGGAGCGTTTGGGGTCTCGGAGGCGGTCCCGCGACACCGAAATCAAGAACGCATCATCGGGGCTCGAATGACGGGGGTCGCTGCAAACGGGGTCAGCCAGAGCGCTGGATCTTGCAGGATCCCGCAGGGCCAGGGGCGCGGGGCCCAGGGAACGCCACTACCGGGTCGTGGTGGTGCTCTTCGCACTCCCAGGTAACGGAGTCTAGAGGCCCCAGGTGGCGGACCCCTCTGGCCCCCCCGGGAGTCGCTGCTGTCGTCGACAGCTGGCTACCCCCGGGAGGCCGCCCGCTTCGCGGGGCGGCAGAGGTGTCCGCCGGCTCCCGACCACAGCGCGTCGGGGGCCAGGAGGAGGAGGAGGAGGAGGAGGAGGAGGAGGAGGAGGAGGAGGAGGGGGAGGAGGGGGAGGAGGAGGAGGGGGAGGAGGAGGAGGAGGAGGAGGAGGAGGAGGAGGAGGAGGAGGAGGAGGAGGAGGGACTGATCCGGGCCAGCAGATCCCCGAACAGATACGAGGATGAGCCCCCGGCCACCCTTGCGGGGACTTTTTCCCACTGCGCGTTCTGCCCAGGATCTGGGGGCAGATCCAGCCGCGGCGACGAGCAGCCACCCCGCAGGGACGAGGAGGAGGAGGAGGAGGAGGAGGAGGAGGCCGACGACGACAATGAGGAAGGAGGAGGGAGGAGGAGAACAGAGGAGGGAGGAGGGACGAAGGAGGAGGGTGATGGGAGGAGGGTGGAGGGATGATGATGATGATGATGATGATGATGATGATGATGATGATGATGATGGTGATGGTGATGGTGATGGTGATGGTGATGGTGATGGTGATGATGATGATGATGATGATGATGATGATGATGATGATGATGGTGATGGTGATGGTGATGGTGATGGTGATGGTGATGGTGATGGTGATGGTGATGGTGATGGTGATGGTGATGGTGATTCCCTGCGCTTTGAATCGGTTAGTCTAAGCTCGCTGGGCCTGCTCAACCAAGAGAGAGAGAGAGAGAGAGAGAGAAAAAAAAACAAAAAACAAAAAAAAAAAGAAGAAAAAAAAAAACAACAACAAAAAAAAAAAAAAAAAAAAAAAAAAAAAAAAAAAAAAAAAAAAAAAAAAAAAAAAAAAAAAAAAAAAAAAAAAAAAAAAAAAAAAAAAAACGACGGGGCGCCCCCTTCGTTTGGACTCTGAAACGGAGTCCGCGGTATCTGGAACCGAGACGGAGGCGGGAGCCTCTTGCCTCGGGCACGGGACGAGGCACTATCTAAATAGTTGCCAAGCTGGATGGAACGAGAGGCTAACCACTCTCGAAACCAAATCCAAAAGGGTCAAAGTCGGCCCCTTCATCGAGCTCGACCTCGACCCCCATCGCCTCCTCCCAGTCGGGAGGGGGAGGGGGAGGAGGAGGAGGCGGGAGAGGAGCGGAGGGAGGAGGAGCGAGACGAGCGAGTTGGGCAGCCGAGAACCCCGCCGACCGATGGGGAAGGGGTCTCGTCACAGCTCGCTTCTCTAAGATTCGGACAATCGATCGATGCATTAAAGTGGTCAGTGTAAAGCGGTCCCTGGCTTTCTGAATTACAGAGGTCGGGAGGGGGTGTGACTCGGCGGCATGTGCGGCAAGCACATCAACTTTTTTATGCAACTCTTCTGCGAGCGGATGCACCGCACCGCGGTCTACACCGTCCTCGCCCTGGTGCGAGTGCACGTGCTCGATGTAGAACATCTCAGGCTTGGCGTCGATCGCGATTTTGATCTGGGCCCAGATGTCGTGCCAGCTTCCTCCTGGCGGCTCTCCTCCTTTTAGTAGGTTATTGAATTCTCGAACACATTGTTGATTGTCGCAGTAGATCCACACAGGCTCCTCCGCCACACGTACAACGTGAAGTAGGGCTCTGGCTTCAGCACGTGCACTACTTTGTCGTGGCCCATAGAGCTTCGACGAGTAGTTAAGGCGGTGGTGTGGCGCCACATATACAGCGTATCCCGCTCGAGCGAGCCACTGATGTTGGGGGCAACGGCAGGCGCCATCCGTAGCTATGGCCATCCACCGCTTGTTCTCGTCGTCGGTGATGTAGTTGACCATGTCCTCAGCAGGATCGTCATCCACTTGCTGTGGGGGTCGATGTTGTGCGGGCTCAGGTAGAGCAGCGAGTTCGCTGTAGAGCTTGACCGTCTCCTCATCGATGAAAGTGAGACCGCAGTGGCGTGTTGACGGCGGCCACTGATCACGTTCATGAACTTGTGGATGACGAAGTAGTGGTGCGCGTTCTTCTTGCCAGCACGGACATTCCCACAGGATGTGCACTTGCGTTTCTTGTTCTCTGTCACAGAACCTGCACACCGCAGAGGGGTCTTCTGAAATGGAAGATCTCTGCAATCTTTGTTGTGCGTGGTCGCCGCCGGCTAGAAATACAGACAGTCGGCCGCGCTGCCACTTAGTAAGTCGGTGCCTGAGACTGCGTGTTCGCAATAGCCAAGAATATGAAACCATGTCGATGCCATACTTGTGCTTAGCCACGTCCCCGAGGTCATTTCGTGTAGTGGGCACCTTGCGTTGAAACCACTGTCGCTGTGAGTCTCGGAGATGACGCACGAGAAGATCACTGCGCCCTTCGAGCCACAAGATGGGGGTGCCCAGGTCGGTCGTCAGGATGTCGACAGCTGGCCATCGCCAGTTGAGCTGGTTGGGCAGCTGGACAAAAGTTCGTACTGGACCAGGGTACGCAGTGTCTGCGTCCTGTACATGGTCCCGAAGGTCACGCACGTAGTCCCACAGCTTCGGTACCCGCAGAACCTGACGTCGCAGCGAAAGGGTGGCTTCTCTCTGGCTGATCGCGATGGGGTCGAGGAGGTGGCCTTTCAGCACGACGCCCAGCTAAATCCACAGACAGGCCCACTGCCTTCCCTGAGGCATGATGGTCGCGAACATTGCATGGTAGTAGTCTCGCAGCTGTCGGTTGGAGGGCGCACCGAGGTCGGATCCCACGGCAACCATGGATGCCGCCATCATCTGCGCGATGTCGGCACGCTTGTGTAGAGGGAGGGAGAGCCGTTGGATACGTTGAAGTCGTTGAGCCGCAGCAACGAAGTGTCGGTCCATGAGGCTAGCGCCATCGCCTCCGCGAGTGACGATCTGGCTACCCACGAGACGGAAGGCGCGCTTCACGGGCAGGTCGTGGCCACACACCGCGGTGTTGGCGAGCTCAGTGGTCATATCCTCGTCGGTGGCCCAGGCGACCAGCTTCCCAAGGTGTAGCTCCTGACCAGAAAGTTTATCAAATAGAAGCGATTCGCGGAGCGATTCACGAACCCCAGCCATGTCCCATACTGTAGAGTTGGAGTCGTCGGTATACGTTATGGAGAGTGACCTCGGTATTAATCTGCGTTGTCTCGCCGTCCAAACATACATGAGCATCTTAATGTCATCAATGCTGAAGGCCGATCCTTGTAGGTGGCCATTCGTGGTAGCCATGGCGTCGCTGTAAGTTCCAGACATTCGCAGGTACCTCCGATGCTGTGCGTAAAATTGTTCACGAACTCAAAGCACACTCTCGGGGCACCCAACACGTCGTTGTAGTTCGATGCATATACTGGATATCAGCAGGTCGAAGCACTTCTTCCTGTCGAGGGCGAGACCGTGGACCCAGTTCTCGGCGCGACGGGACCACTCGACCTGAAGGGCAAGACTGGTGGAGACATCCCAGAGACGGGCCCCCGACGTGGCCCCGAAGCTCGCGGGGCGAGTCCACTTGCGCCTCCAAGGGTCGAGCTGTCGGTAGATCGGAACTTCCCCAGCAGAAAGCCACACAGACAGAACAGAAAGAAGCCTTTGCTCTTCGGGAAAAATCCCCTCTCCCTTCCTCAAGGCGGGGTTCGGAACATGTTTGAAAGCCGAGGGGGCCTGACCCGAATCCTGCATCGATCGAAGAGCCTCGGCAAAGACAGCTTGGATGGCTGTGGGCAGAGCTTTGGCCTCCACCGTCGCCCATCCGTCAAGACCCCCCGCCTTGCGAGAGGAGCGCGCCCGGAGAAAAGCACTGACATCAGCATCACTAAGCGAGGGCTCAGGACAAGGGCTCACGGGGGGCAGCTCAGCCTCGCATTCAGCACGGAAATCCCCCCAAGTGGGAACCTCTGAAGTTCCACGGCATCTTCAAAGAACCGGCCCCCAAGTTAGCTGCATCAACTTGATGATGTCGAGCGGGTTGGAAATGATGTCCTGGGTATCAGGTTTTTTGCGGAAGGTAGTGGGTTGCTGAGTCTGCGCTTTTACCCATGCACACACCTCTCGCCCTCTATTTTGACAAGATGCTGAAATTCGTGTTCGCCATTGTTGCAGTCGCTGTCGTTGGGCTTCTGCGGCATACCGTTGTTGTTCAGCAAGTACCTGGGCAGCAGCATGACGGGCTTGGTCTGCCGAAGGCCAGCAAAAAGGCGTCCACCATCCAGGCCAGGATGCACCACATACAGGTTGTAGAAGTTGAACTTGCTTGCAGCAGTTGGCCCAGAGCTGGTGGTAGAGCTGGATATCGATGTATGACGTATACCCACGGGCTTCGCAACGTTCAGCGCGGTAGCTTAGTTCCAATAGTCGACGGTGGAGCTTGGTGCATTGCCACTCTGTGCGAGACATAGCCCCATGCTGTGGGGAGATAGGTGGGGCAGCCCACCCTTGCACGAAACGAGGGGGCTTGCCACGCCCTCTCGTTCCCTTCTTGACATGAGCATCACAACATATCTCCAAGAAATCCTCCGCCATCCGGCTGGCAAGAGCGAACGTATCCTCTGCGTTGCCTTGCGCCAGTGCAAGCTGCCTGGCATGTTGGTCGACCAAGTAGGCACCAAGAGCTTCACGTTCGTCATGTGGCATACTGATGTGGTAGACGTCGTAGAGCTTCGGGCGTTCCCACCGTCGAACCCGCGCAGCAAATGCGTCCACGTTGAGGGCAACTTCAAGGCCAAGATGTCCAGGGCATTTGAATCCACGAACGATGTGAAAGCCGATGACCATAGCATTGGCGCTATCATTCGCAAAGATATAGTCGATCCTAGAAGTGTGCTCGATGGGGTCGTGGCGTATCCAGTTGGGGTCGCGGCCGTAGGTCATGGCATCCTGGTCGGGATACCCGCTCGAGACATTGTTCCAGCCACCTTCCTGTAGTACCCAACTGAGGAACGCGGACTCGGTGACATCGCACTGGGCATCCATGGTGATGAGATATGGGGGCGGCAGTACCTCGTAGCGCAGCTGCTTGCCAAGCGTCCGCGGACAGGTCCTCGTTTGATTCAGTAGCGACCCCGTAGACGGTGGCGAGGTAATACCCAGTGGTCAATTTCCCTTTCCGATTGGGGATGGGAACAAAGACTTCCTTCCAGCGCTTGGTTGCCAAGAGACGTTCTTGGACAGGATATAGGCAACCCGTAGGAACCATGGGTTCAGAAGTCGGAGTAACGATAGCAACGCCCCCATGCTCTGTGTTAACCCCTTTGGTCACACACTGATGCTTGCCATTCTGCGCTGGAACCACACGCGTGCCAGGGGACAGAGGCGGGCCCCAGTGTGCTTTCCAACCGTGCCGATGGAGATGCTTATCAAGGTCCGAAAGCTGATGACGTGTATGGCGTACCTCTTGAAGAGCTGCAACGGCGACGCCTCGATCGCCAAGAGCTGTGAGCAATTCCCAATGTGCTTGCAGCGAAGTCACGTTGAGCGAGACGAACTTGTGGTAGCCAGGCCCGTCACCCAAAGTTGAATCCGAGTATGCTCGCGTGCGATGACTGTGGCAGTGGTACTGGGGCAAAGTCGTCATAGCCCACATAACGAAAAACCCAAAATGTCGTTCGAGGCGCTGTGTTCGCATGAGGAGGTGAGGTCTAGGCGGGGCCTCCCGCGTATTGGTCTCGGCCGTGCCGACACTGTGGCAGTCTCCCAGACTAGCCGTAGACATGGTCGAGGGCGCGGTACGTCGCTCATTTCTGCAACCAACCCCCTCGCTGCAGTACCCAAAATTTGAGCATGAAGATCACCATCAAGTGAATGTAATTGGTGTCCCCGTTCACGAACTTCCCAACGAAAGGCGGGACGTACCTTCCTTGGGCACCTTCAGAGTTTGTCGTCGTCCTTGCTGCCCTTGCCGTCGTCGCTGATGCGCGGCATCTTCTTGTTGGGGGCATCGACGTGCTCCTCCTGGAGGCTCATCTTCTTCATCTTCTTGAGGATGGCATCCAGACTTCTCTGAAGCTGGTCCTGGTTCACCTGGGTGGTGTTGCTGAGTGCCTCGTTCACCCCTCCTGCTCGCCTCCTGCTCGCGGCAGGCGGCTGGGCTCGTCGTGGGGCGCGATATCGGGGCATATGGCCTGCACGTTATATTTGATGACGTCGTGTATCCCATTGCTCATGGAGATTTAAGCGTCGGCCTTGCTGGCCGTCTTCCAACCCTCGTTGGCTGTGCTGCCAAGCTTGTGCTTGCGCTGCCCGTCCTTGCTGTTGATGGGCAGCGCGTCGGCCTCGTGGGCGGTGATGCGCATGAAGGTTACGTTTCCATCCACTTCGCCAAGTTGCGCGACATTGGTCTTCATAACGACATCGGTCTCGCCGAACTGGTAGATGACGCCGTTCAGGAAGGTCTTCCGCGGGGTAGAGGTGCCGTCGGGAGCCTTGAGCACAGGGATCTGGATCTTCGAGTGGGCCCAGTTTGCGTTGCCCGTGCCGACCGCCAAGATAGCGAGCGGCACTTTCTGGCGCCGTAGCGCCGTGCACCACTCCTCCGCATCCTCCGTGCTGTGGAGGGAGATGGAGGACTCGTAGGTACCGTCGGGCAACTTCTTGGGAGCCTGCACAATGGTGGCGGACCAATCTTGCTCGTCCAGGGCGATGGGCTGCGGCTCCACGGTCGCGTTGTCTATACCCTTGCCCTGCGTGGTGTTCGCGGCTCCATCGGTCACAGCAGCTTCTGCCGAGGTGCGCCGCTGGTGCTCGTCGGTCCACGTGTTCTCGTTCTTTGTCGGGAGCTTCTGGATGTCTCCCGACTGCTTGTCCTCTGAGGTTTGGTCCAGCACCTGGTCCAGTCCCGTCTGGTCCTTATGGGTCAGCTCGTGGCAGGCCGCGGCAGCACGAACGCCACCGCCCTGTTGTGTGATTCCGTCAACCTTCGTCTTGCGAGCAGGAGGCCCGCTGATCTTCGTTGCCTTCTTCGCCATCTCAAGACACTGGATGGTCGCAAGCGGAGCGAGGAGCAAAAGAAGAAACCGATCTTCTGCAGTGAAGCTCACTGTCGGTGCCGCCAGGAGTACGATATTCGGACTCGGAGGGCAGATCGGAAGGGCTGCGCGCACTCGCTCCCCAGCGAGTTCGAGCCCGAGTGGCACTGATGGTGATGGTGATGGTGATGGTGATGATGATGGTGATGGTGATGGTGATGGTGATGATGGTGATGATGGTGATGGTGATGATGGTGATGATGGTGATGATGGTGATGGTGATGGTGATGGTGCTGATGCTGATGCTGATGCTGATGATGATGATGATGATGAGGAGGAGGAGGACGACGACGACGACGACGGCAACGGCAACGAGGAAAACGACGACGTCGATGAGAAGAAGGGTAGGGCAGTCCCAAAGGGCTTGACGACTTTGCTTCAATAGACTTGCGGGGTACAGCCGGATAAGCTGACGTAAATCAATGCGGGTCGACGCAGAAAAAGAGAGAAAGAGAGAGAGAGAGAGGTACAGCCATAGAAACTTTCGATGGAAGATCTGGCGAGAGTCGTCGGAGAGCAGAAGTCGTTAAGTCCTTCGCGAGAGACCCAGACATCCTCCGACACTCGTTTTGCCAATCCGCGCCCCCAGATCTCCCGGAGCTATTTCGGTGGTCCCCGGGCCCGATATTGGGCCTTGAAGACCGAAATCAAGGAAACCCGTTTGGATTGACGAGAACATGACGTCGGGAACTTTTAGATAGCGTGTCGCTCCACCGGCTCTGACCCACCACGCCTCCGTGCTACACGCCGTCCACTTCGCGGTCCCGAGGCGTCCACGCGCTTCGCGGTCCCGAGGCGTCCCCGTGCATGGTTGTCCGAGCCTTCCGCGGAGCGGACCGACACGCCATCCGCTCGCAGGGCATGGCGTGTCGCCGGGGCCGCCAGGGCGATACGCGATCCCAAAGTTCCCGTCCTGCTCGTGGGAGATCCGGGGAAGTCGTCGAGCCCTCGGCGAGGGAGGGCGCGGGCGTGTCCGAGAGGCCGCCGGCTGGGGCGTGCGCAGCTGGAGGCGGAGGGCGCGGCTGAGCCAGACGGCGCCGCCCTCGCAGGGCGCGGGTCGTCCGGCGCCAGGCCCCCTCGTCGGTGGGGTCGTAGGATCGGGCCTCATCGCCGACGCATCGGCGATGTGGCCCGACGTGAGGCCCGGGCTCGGCGATTCGCCGACGTATCCGTGTGTCGGCGATGCTTTGGCGACGAGGTGCGATCCCCCGACCCACTTGTCTGGGACTGGATCGGGGAGGCCTCCCTGGGAGGAGGGAGGACTTGGGCGTTCTCTCGGTTAACCTCCTTCTGCAGTGGAGACGCTGAAACCAAGGGCGCCCTTGAGGGCGCGAAGTTATTCGCGCTTCGCGGTTCGGCTCCGATTCCTCCTCTTCTCCCCCTCTTGGAGGCGGGGCGAGAGCTCGAAGTCATTCGCACTTCGCGCTGCGCGAAGCGCGAAGTTGGGAGCCCTTGTGAGAGTCAGACCACCCGGGGCTCAGGAGGGGCTCTGGTTTCCGGGCCGTTCTCTTGATCTGGGTCGGGAAGGCTCGCCCGTGGCCAGGAGCGCCCCGTCGTTCCTTCTGCAGCGTTCCTCCTGGCAGCAAGACGACTGTCAGTGTACTGAGGCTCGGCCCACGGGGGCCCTAGCGTTTCGGCGCTTTCAGGGTCCTGGCCTGCCGCTGCAGTTCTGTCTTCTCTGCCCACAGCGGCGGTGATGGGGCGTTTGCGGGGCAGGCCCGCATGCATGCTCTCTCTCTCTCTCTCTCTCTCTCTCTTCTTGAATTGCTGTTGCCTTGAGCTTATTTCGTTAAGCAAGACGACTGCAGGATCCCATTTAGGAGGCCTCCGTGGGAGGAGGGAGAGGTTTTTTGACGTCCTCTCACTCCGTCTCCTCCCATCACTCCCCTCGCCGCCCAGGTCGGTGTTCCCTGCCCCTCCCCGCCGCTCCAGCTGCTGGTGCCTCCGGGCCAGCCGGCAACGATCGGCCCAGAGCCTTGGCCGAGCGTATCGGGGCCAAGGACTAGGCATCCGAGGCCGTAGCTCGAGCCCGGCGACGAGACACCTGCGGCGATGTGATTTGTTCAATGCGGACGTGTGTCCTCGATTCTGGCCCCCGGGGCACGCGGTCGGGCCACACGGGACCACCAAAAATGGATCCGGGACACAAGACTGACCTCAGGAATGGGTCGGGAGTTCTTGAGGGGGGGGGGGAGCGGATTGAAAGCACACATCTGCGGATGCCCAGGTACATCTACATTTCCCCTTGGCCTGGCCCATCTTGGGTCCAGGAGCGCTGTGTATGCCTCCCTGGCCAAGTCAGCAGGGCGTATACACAGCTCCTGGCCCTGGCATGGGCCTGACCAGGGGCAGTGGATCTGTGTAGATCTCGTCGCCCGCTCGAAGGTACTGCTGAAAAAAGACGCACACACAAACACACACACACACACACACACACACACACACACACACACACACAAAAACACACACACACACACACACACACACACACACGCGCGCGCGCACACACACACACACACACACAGTCACACTGCGGGAAAAAAAGACACTTTGGAAAAGAGCCCCCAAAAAAGCATCATATGTTCTTGTTCCACAAGCTGTGCGCTCTTTTCCACAGTGCATAAACGTACATTGTCGAAGGTTCGCGCGGATTGCTTGCATCGGCGCTCGACCCCTCTCCTCCCTGGCGCGCGGAGCGCGTGCCAGGGGCATCTCGGGTGTCCTTGGGGTCTTCTTGGGAGCTGCTGCTGTGCTCTTGAGGAATTGTTCGGCCATTTTGGTTGGGCCGTGTTGCAAGGCATCCTGGAGCTCTTGAGTAATGCCAGGGGGGCGTCAGTGCGGCCCAGGGATCCTCGGGCGGGTGAGGGGGGGGGCGGGGGCGCAGCGATGCACGCAGCAAAGTGGGAGGAAGGCGCGGGCCTCAGAGGACTTGCAGGAGTTCTTCCCTGGGCAGCACTTGGAATTAGACCGCGCGTCGACGTGCTGGGGGGGCACAGCGGCGGCTTGGCTTCTTCCCAGACCTCCGACTTGGTGGCTCTTCGATCCGCGGCCCTCCCAGGCTCTCGGCCTTCCGTCGCGGGTCGCCGTCAATTCCCCCGGGATCCCGAAGCGGCTCCTGGACACCAAGGCTCAGAGACGACAGGAGGACCTGGTAAAGCACAGGAGTCGAAGGTCTCGGTGGCCTCTCTTCTGACCAGACTCTCGAGGCAGATCCTGCCTTGGCGACGAGGACGCTCTGCGCCCAGGAGGAGCCGACGATCCTCAGGACGTGCGTTAGCCCGATGTGCGCTGTACCCCGCTCCGTTCCGCCGACAGCACGCAGTCCGTGCCGGCCTTCTCTACACGGGGGTCACACCGCATCGAAACTTCGGTGGACAAGCACACGTTGGCGACAGCGCACGCTCTAAGGATCGTCGGAGAAGGCAGCAACCCCCGACGTCATGACTTGTGCATGGCGTCGACCCCCACGGGTCTCGACCCGTTCCCCAGGGCCGGCCTCGCATCCTGAGTCGTTTTGCTGACGGCCCCGAGGCCTGGCGCGGGCCCCCGGAGGCCGAAGATAGCGGAAGACCTCCCATCGTGATTCTGTCAAGATTCGAGGGGCTTTGGGCCTCCCCCCCGCGGTCAGCCCTCCGCCCCCCCCCCTTGGCCGAGTCCGCCGAGACCCCACCACCCTCGGGCCGCGCGCGAGAGGTCCCTCCTGCCCACGGGGCCACGCCCAAGGCCTCCGGCTTCCCGCCTGTGTCTTAGGCCTCCTAGATGCGGTCGGAGTAGATGGGGTCGGAGAATCGCGCCGCATCGCGGATGCACCGGCGATGCGGCTCGATGTGGAGCCCGATTTCCTTCACGTCGACGTCGCCCATGCATCGTCCACGTTGACGCCTCGTCGCCGGTGCATCGGCGATGCGGCGCGGTCCTCCGACCCCATCTACTCCGACCCCATCTAGGAGCCCTCTACTGTGGTGCTCGCGGCCTGGGCCCCCGAGCCTCTCCAGCCGCCCTCCCTCAGGGCAGGCTTCCTCCATGCCGAGGCGTCTCTTTCCTGGGCCCCGCAGAAGGCCCCTGCGGGCCGAGGATGGCCGAACTACCCCCCCCTCCCCCCCCGCTGTGGCTTTTGGCACAGGTTTAGGGGGTCCTCCTCCTCCTCCTCCTCCTCCTCCTCCTCCTCCTCCTCCTCCTCCTCCTCCTCCTCCTCCTCCTCCTTCCTCCCTCCTCCCCCCCTCCCTCCCCCCTCCTCCTCCTCTACCTCCCTCCCTCCCTCCCTCCCTCCCTCTCCCTCCCCCTCCCTCCCTCCCCCCTCCTTTCCTCCCTCCCTCCCTCCCTCCCTCCCCCCTCCCTCCCTCCCTAGCTCCACCTCCCAGACACATGCTCTGAGGCGCTCCCCTCGCTGGAGGTCCCGGGGCAGGAGCCCCTGCTGCAGGACATGGGCGGTACCAGGGGGGTGAGCGGGTTCAGCGGCCCGGACTCGCCCTCGCCGCTGGAGTGCGTTCGTCCCGAGCTGAGCAGAGGAGTGTGGGCGAGGATCGAGGAAGGAGGAGGGGGAGAAGCAGGAGGAGGAGGAGGAGGAGGAGGAGGAGGAGGACGAGGAGGACGAGGAGGAGAAGGAGAGGAGGAGGAGGAGGAGGAGGAGGAGGACGAGGAGAGAGGAGGAGAGGAGGAGGAGGAGGAGGAGGAGGAGGAGGAGGAGGAGGAGGAGGAGGAGGAGGACGAGGAGGACGAGGAGGACGAGGAGGGAGGAGGAGGAGGAGGAGGAGGAGGAGGACGAGGGGGAGGGGGGGGGAGGAGGAGGAGGAGGAGGAGGAGGAGGAGGAGGGGAGGAGGAGGAGGAGGAGGAGGACGAGGACGAGGACGAGGACGAGGACGAGGACGAGGGGACGAGGACGAGGGGAGGAGGAGGAGGAGGAGGAGGAGGAGGCGGAGGAGGAGTGAGGAGGAGGAGGAGGAGGAGGAGGAGGAGGACGAGGAGGAGGAGGAGGAGGAGGAGGAGGAGGAGGGGGGGGAGGAGGAGGGGGGAGGAGGGAGGGAGGACGAGGAGGGGGATGATGAGGAGGAGAACGAGGGAGGGAGGAGCAGGAGGAGGAGGAGGAGGAGGAGGAGGAGGAGGAGGAGAACGAGGAGGAGCAAGAGGAGGACGAGGACCAGTGTAAACCTAAGACCCGTCAACGATGTTGAAATACACGCTTCCTCCAAGATCTATTTTCATTGGCCACTACAAGGGATCATTTCCACTGAGGGAATGCCCCGTTGGGGGACAACCGTGTGACCATCTTGAAGCGTGCCAAAACACCGTTCTCGGGACTTCATTGTCAGGAGTTAACCTGACTGTTACGCCTTGGCGGCCCTGAATCGTGCAAGAACGCCGCTCCTGGGACTTCAACACAGCGAATCAACATAACTCTCTTACGCCCTGACAATCCCGAGTCGCTCCAAAACACCATTCCTGGTACGTTAACTTTGAGAATCCGCGAAACTCGCGCAAACGTTCAAGACGAATGTGTGCGGCGCTGAGGCGAGAGCTACAGTTTAAAAACGGCCCGCCCTCAATCCGTGACGCTCTTGCATTATCTCAAGACACACGTGCGAGGCGCAAAGGCGAGAGCCACATGTTGAAAACCATCCGCCCTCCATCCGTGAAACCGTTGTCAAATGGTAAGCATCAGTGTCATACCTGGTGAGGAAGTCTCAGGCGAAACGCCCGGCCCGCCCTTTCGACCGGCCTCAGGGTGCCACAGGGAGGAGTTATCTATAAGGAAAAGGAATGGAGAAAGTGGATGCGGGGGGGGGAGGGGGACCAGGAGGAGGATTAGATTAGATTAGATTAGATTAGATTAGACAGCGCCTTGAGAAAGGTCGGACGGTGAACACACCAAGGACAGGCAAGGTTACTGGGTTATGCCATCGTCTGAGAATGGGCTTCTTTGGCCTTTACTCTGGCGAGTAGGGCTGCCATTCTCTGCTCATACTGTGGGGCGGCGTCATTAGAGGAGAAACCTCTGGGGACGGACGAAACAGACTGCACCTCTTTGGGACTGGCGAGGGTCGCATCAAGTCGAGAAATGGGGATGGCCTTATCTAAACGTTCCCGCAACCTTGGGTTAGGCCCTAATCCCCGACGAAGAGCGCTCAACACCTCTAATCCCTTAGAAGTCGGTGCTTCACAAGTCTTAGCAAGTTTGATCATCCGCCCCTACGTCCAGCCTCCACAGTTGAGGCATAAGAACTGTTGCTCCTTAACTTCAGTGCGTCCAGAACCCGCGACAGGCCCCGAGGAAGCACCAGAAACAGTAGTAAGAGCCGTGCCCGACACAGCGACGAGCGTGTGGCCCTTGGGATCAGCGAGCAACTTCAAGATAGCAGACGGCGTGCCTTGACAACCATCGGCTGGGCGGTCAGACGAAGTACTAACAATTAGACAGCGAGCACACTGAATCCCGAGCTCTGTGCAACGCCACAGGTGCCAACTCCTCTTGGCTCGTGAACGCTGCTGGCTCATCGGAGCTACCCGACGCCACCTCATCGCATTGCGAAAGAGAGGGAGGGTCGCACTAGCCAACTTCACAAAAATCCTAGCCCGCATTTCAGCCTCCTCAAATGACTGTAAGAAAGCGGGCGTTGGGGTAGGGTGACGAGCCAGGGACATCTTCGCGTGGTTGTCAACAATCTTGTTGGCCTGACCAAAACGGTACTCGTCACCTTCGAGCTGATTCAAATCTTCATCCGAACGGTGGGCTTTAACATGAAAAGCCTCCAAAAACTGCGAACAATCCAGCTCAAAAGCAAATTTCCGAATTCCAGAAAACTTATTCTGGGCCTCCAGCTTCCCCGAGACAGGTCCCTGGATGTGCTGAATGACACCAAGACAATCTAGACCGAGCTTGGTAGGACGGTCGGCAACCTGACCGCACAACGCAGCAGCAACATGCTCCGAAACAGCGGGGCTCTGGGGGAGGGAGCCTGGTACAATACCTCGAAGCACTGCCTGCATGTCCGCCGAGCTCGGTGAAAGGATTGCAATGGACCAAGCCGCGCGTCGGAGCGGCCTGAGCAGCTGCTTGGTGGCCAAGCCATCGGCCGCAATCTCCAACGGCTGTCCTGGCGGAACGAGTGCAGCCAATTCCCCGGGTTGACGGTCGAGCTCACTCCCCTGCCCGTCAAAAATCTCACACGTAAAGTTGAGAGAAGGAGGGACAAGCTCAGAATCTTCATACACAAAGATCCCTCGAGTACGCAGACAATCACCACTCTGACGAGCCACCTGCAGTGACTCAATCGGGATATCCTCACAAGCCAATTCACGAGCAGCCTGCACGTCAGACCGCCCACAAGTGTATATGCGATGATGCGGGGTATCTATCTGACCACACCCACAACGACCACAACTGAGATACCCCGCATCCTTGGCCCTCTGCTCGGTCCAATTGGCGTCACAAGCAGCACACGTGAGTAAAAACTGCTGCTGTCGAGTGAAACTTTTAACGCGAGGAACCATCTTGTCCCTGGCCAGGTCCAGAGTGGCCCGATACCCAGGAGGAAAACCAAGTTTTCGGCCCAAGGCCAACTCAGCCTGCCTCTGGAGGCCAGCTTCCAACAACTCCTGCAGCATACGTGGAGAGATTAAAACGGATACCGATGCGATTCTGATGGTGATCTATCCAAGAACAGGCCCCTGGAGCCGGCCATCCTGCCCTCCTCAGGCACAAGGCTACTCTGCTGAGCGGGCCTCGACTACTTTTCCAGTCAACGACACTGCTCGCATTGGCCTGATTCCACAAGGAAACGAGGGCAGGGTAACTTATAAGGGCCCTCCCGGGCGCGATTTTGGAGATCCAAACCATCCTACTCCATTGCAAGACAGGGCCCAAAGCAGCACGGACATCCCACTCTCCAAAGAGGACTAGCTTGGCACTTGCGGATGTGCCCCCGTGCATGGGCGCCTGTCGCCTCGCCCGGGTTCTGCGCGCTGCCGCCAAGTCAGCGTCCGAGAACCCCGGGACCTCAGAACCGTGCGACGACGCGGGAGCCAGGCCAGCACGCAGGACCCTTTGGAGGACTTGTTTTGGTCTGCGCTTAATTATGCTGCTGGACTTACCAATATGCTTGGCACGCTTGCGCATAGCCTTCAACCTACTCCTAAGTTTGGGTATTGTGCCCTTCGCCGCTCGAGGGGCACCAGCTGTTGAGTCGACTCCTAAGTAGGCGACTGCCTTCTTAAATGTGTTGCATTGCATCTGGAGACCTGCGGCTACATCTTTGGCTAGATCCACAGACGACGCAACTACAGCAATCTTATCATTCAACGCTGCACCTAGATTCTGACTGGCAATCTGGAAATCTTTTCCCGCCGCCACCGCTAGATCCAGAGCTCTCTGTCTGTCCGAAGCAGAGATCTGGATCCCTGAATCGTCTATGCGCGACAAAAAACTGACAAGCAGGGGCTGTCGCGAGACAAACCAGTCATATTCACGAACTGCGTGTATCTTGATGCAAAAATCACTGAAGCAATCACATGCTGGGAGGCCAAGCTGCGCAAGCATACAATCAAGCGAGTGATGTTGGCAAAGCCTCAATATTCCCGGAGCTTGCCATACATTAAATACTAGCTTTAGCAGCGGCGACGGAACCCGAAACGCTCTGCACTTGCCACACAAACGTGCGAGATCTATCGTCTCATAGTATTTGCTGTAGTCAGCTACTACTAGCACAGAAAAACGATGGTTGACAGTGTCAGCTTCACTCCTGGCCGCAAGTGCCCAAGCACAATCCACAGCACTCCTCCCCCGAGTGCCCCCCCCAGTACCCACGGTCCAAAGCACCCATCACTTCACTTAACATGGGGCGGCGGAGCCTCTGCCAAATGCGATACATTCCAGAGTAAAGGACTATAAGCCTATAGCCACCGGAAGGCTCAGGCAGCATCGGCATTAAAACCCAGAGCAATTGTCGCGGCAAAAGGCCCAGTGCTTCACAACACTGCCACAACTTTGCAAGGACACTGAGACCATTGTCATCTAACAACTGGAAATGACGGGAATGCAGTTGATCGAGAGATCTTGCCGTGCCGTCAGGGAAGGAACGAATGACCGTGCGGATATCTTCAACGCTCGTGACAGGAAACGACTCTCTGTCAGGGATCCAAGCCTGTGGCGGAATCGCTCCAGCTTTCCAGAGCATCTTATAAACTCGAGCCTCATGCTGAACTACACTATGGGGGTCAGCCGTGGGGCCTAGAGGATCATGAACAACAGTGGGGGGGCAAACGCTCCGAACCTTGGTGATCCTATGTAGGCCCCTGGCCCACCCAACAATAGCTGTCTCACACCAGTAATTCCAATCAACGTCAGCTTCTCGATTGGCAGCCTTCTGGGAGGACTCGACATCGTCAGAAATCTGTTGCAAGAACTCGAGCACAGCATTTGAGCCCAAATGCTCGTCAAACAATTTACGTGCCTGCTTACATGAGTTATCCAACCTAGCGCTGAGACCGAAACCTGGATAGTCATCAGCAGCAAAGGTGGCAACTTCATTAGCATACAAAACTTGCTGTTCTGCGTCCTCATCATGCGTGGGCATCTGGAGAAGGGTCTACACAGCGTTGCGCAACCAAGCCCAACTTTCGGCCAGTTGCACCTTCTCCGAAATATTGGGGACGGGATAATCAGCATTAACCCACCTCGGGGCAATATCTCTACCAATTCCTGCAAAGTTCGTAGCGTTTGTGCCAGTGCATTCTGCTACGCACCTGGCAGTTATCTTAGCAAAGTGGCCCCAGGCAGCTCTTAAAACTCCGAACGCAACCCCAGGATCAGTCTGCTCGTCATGAGCCAACTCCGAACAACGACCGACGAGATCCTCGGCAAACGACCAGTCAGGGGGGCAGGTTGAGGTCATATTAGGGCGGTGACTGGGAGCTTAGGAGCAGCCGTGTAAACCAAATGCTGGACACCATGGTCATTACTCGCTAGCTCTAATATGACAGGCCTGTGCGGACGAACCGTCCACTGCTTATCTACTCTAATTGCTTTAAATGCTCGCATGCACGGATCATTCAGCCCGAGAAAATCAAGGACAGAGGATCCCGTCCCACCACGACACGTATAGTTCGTTGGTGAGACAAGTGTAGCACACGCAAGCGCACCGAAGCCATTAGCTTCAAGGGCGCTAGAAGTCATGTTCCAATCCCCCCCCCCACTAGGCACGGCCCCTCCACCCCGCTGAAACGCTTGCCATCTGCCGCCAAATACTTGGCGTTCAGACTCGTGGCACCAATGCTGGGAACGAGGTAGAGGCTGATGGCATGCACGGGCGGCCATCCTGGTAGACCTTGCACCACATGTAGCACACGATGTTGCACCACGTGCTCGCATAGTCCAGGAGGGATACGCACTCCACACTTGCTGCGAACGAATACGGCAACACCTGCTGCGGGCAACACTCCAGCCGAAGGAAGTGCTGACAGCGCCACCATCTGCCAGCCACGTCCATTGACCCAAGACTGTAGCGATTCCAGTTCACTCTCCAGATAGCCCGTCTCCTGCACCATGACAACCATAGCTTTGGATATTTGCAATCGCTTCTTCAGTGTGCGCTTACCACCATTTGCATTGACGATCTCCAACGTATGTGATGGTGCCGTCACAGTTGACGGCGGGATTGGCGAAGTCGCCCTCGGTCTCAGACCAGTGACGCATGGTGCATGGAATTTGCTACCCACAACGCCGCCTCTTGACCTGCATCTCACTGATCTTGGCTTGGAAATCCTCAAAACTGCCAGCTTGCCACAGCGCTTGCAAACTGGTCTCATCCAACTCATCATATGAACGCTTCTCATGCTCGGCGCTGGAAGGTGTCTGGGGCATGTCGTTATCACCACTACCCATTCCAGCTGCTGCAGCATGTGAACTTGCAGCATCCTGGCTCGCGGCACCGCCGCGCCCGCCAACGCCGCCGCTGTACACAACACGAATATTCTTTTGGATCTCCACCCAGGCAGCGCTGTTGAGGAAGGCCTGAACTCCCTCGTACTTGGCGTACATCTCCTCAGCATTGGCGATCTCAATCTTGACACCTTCAGGCGCACGTCATGACATTCACCAGACTCAGAGGCCAGCAGCGCAGAGGTACGAGCAACTGCAGCAACCAACTCTGCAACTTCAACACGCTTGGCCTCGAGCTTTGACTTGCGCTCCTCAATCGACTTTTGCAACTCATCGAACTGCTTCTGCTTTTCCTCCAACTCCTTGGTCTGGCGAGCCACTGCGTGACGTGCACGCTGCAACTCATTAGTGGCCCTCCGATGCGCCGTAGTCGGATTACGGAGTCCTTTGATATTCTCACGTATGTCATCAAGTTTCGTCTTGATCGAACTGCGTAGCTCATCAAAACCGGCACCCTCAGGCATCTTCCTGAGCGATTCTTCCAACTCATTTGCTTGCACAACCAACCGACCACGTTTAGCATCATCAGAACCTGGGGCAGCTCCTTGTGCAGCGGCTGCAGCTTCTTGGTCGCGGGTAGCTTGATCCTTGTGCCACGGGGCGCGCTTCGGCTTGCTCTCGGACTTAGCAGGCGATGCGCCTTGCCCCAGTGCTTTGACCAACTCATCCAGCTGCGCCTGCAAGCGTAGGATACTGGCATCACCTTTTCCGTTCCCCTTCCCGCCGCCAACTCCAGGATCTGGTTTGACAGCAAGTTGCTTCGTGTGCGCCTCCAGTGCTCGACTGCGGATGTAGGCTGGCGCCGCATTGCCGCAGCGGCAACGTATGCGGCTGGCCCAAGTGCGTGCGGCTCCACACCGTCCACAAGCCCACTCAGGACGATGAGGACCCAGTAGTACATCATCGTCATTGGCCATGGAATGCTCCCGCAGGAGCGAGGGAAGCCAGCAGCGGGCTGCGTGCTGGCACAGACTCGAAAAAACTGGCTCGCGAACGCGTCGCCGCGCTGAGTACTCGCGTTCGCAACCCCCTGAAACCCGTGAGCCAACATGGCTACGGAGGACCAGGAGGAGGAGGAGAAGGAGGAGGGGGAGGAGGAAGAGGGAGGGAGGGAGGGAGGGAGGGAGGAGGCAGGAGTGAGGGAGGGAGGGAGGGAGGAGGAAGGGAGGAGGAGGAGGAGGAGGAGGAGGAGGAGGGCCAATGTAAACCCAAGACCCATCAACGACGTTGCAATAAACAATCCCTCCAAGTTCCCTCAGCATCAGCTCCGTTTGTGGTGTATCTCCACTGCGGCAACAGCCCCGTTGGAAGAGAACCGTCTGACAGGTTTCAACCCTGCCACAGCACCATTCCTGAGACTTCAACGCCGCGAATCAAGGTTACTGTTGCGACCTGACGGCCCTAGGTTGTGCCAGAACGCCATTCCTAGAACGTCAACTCGGCGAATCAACGTGACCGCCGCACCCTGCTAATCCCAGGTCATGCTAAAATATCATTTCTGGGACGTCAACCCCTGAGAACCTTCGAAATTGCTGTAACTGCTAAGACGAATGCACGCGGTGCTGAGAGCCAAAGTTTGAAAAGGAGCAGCCATCCATCCGTGAAGCTCCAGCAAACGTTCAAGAAGAATGTGCGCGGCGCTTAGGCGAAAGCCACATGTTGCAAACGGCCCGCCCTCCATCCGTGAAGCTCTTTCAAACGTTCAAAACGAATGTGCGCGGCGCTTAGGCGAAAGCCACATTTTGAAACGGCCCGCCCGCCCTCAACCCGTGAAGCTCTTGCAAACGTTCAAGACGAATGTGCGCGGCGCTTAGGCGAGAACCACATGTTGAAACCAGCCCCGCAGCCATCCGTGAAACTGTCGCGATTTCAAAGGTTCAGGGTCATAGGTGGTGGAGAAGACTCAGGCGAAATGCCCAACCGTGCCTGGGGTGCGACAGGGAGGAGCTCTGTGTAAGGAAGAAGGATGGAGGAGGAGGAGGAGGAGGAGGAGGAGGAGGAGGAGGTGGAGGAGGAGGGGAGGAGGAGGAGGGCGAGGAGGGGAAGGAGGAGGAGGAGGAGAGGAGGAGGAGAGGAGGGCTAGGGGAGTTGGAGGAGGGGAGGAGGAGGAGGACTAGGAGGATGAGGAGGAGGAGGAGGAGGAGGAATAGGAGGACGAGGAAGGAGGAGGAGAAGAGAAGGAGACATAGGAGGACGGGGAGGAGGAGAAGGAGAAGGAAGGAGAAGGAGAAGGAGGAGGAGGAGGCGGAGGAAGAGGAGGAGGAGGAGGAGGAGGAGGAGGAGGAGGAGGGGAAGGAGGACGAGGAGGGGGATGATAAGGAGAACGAGGAGGGGAGGAGGAGGAGGAGGAGGAGGAGGAGGAGGAGGAGGAGGAGGAGGAGGAGGAGGACGAGGGAGGGGGAGGGGGAGGGGGAGAGGAAGAGAAGGAAGAGGATGAATCAAGGAGAGGAAGAGAGGAGGAGGAGGAGGAGGAGGAGGACGAGGAGGAGGAGGAGGAGGAAAGGGAGGAGGAGGAGGAAAAGGAGGAAAAGGAGGCAAAGTAGGAGAAGGAAGAGGAGGAGGAGGAGGAGGAGGAGGGAGAGGAAGGTTGGAAGGGGATGCGCTGCGCGGAGAGGTCGTGGGTGGGATCGCCGAGGGCCCTGGCAGGATGAGGGGAAGGAGGAGTAGGGGGATTGGGTTTCGGAGGAGTCGGAGGAGCATTCGTGAACGGGGCTTCATATGCTCACGGGTAAGATCGCGGCTGGGCGCCAACATGGAAGCATTGCAGCCGACGGCCGGTAATCCTCTCACGCGCACAGCGTGACAACGAAAGTTGGATTCATCCAAGTGGCTGCTTAAGAGGTGTGCGAAAGGAAAGGAGTCTTGAGGGGTATGAGATGAGGAGGAGAGGGAACAGGAGGAGCAAGAGGAGTCGGGAGCGATGATCAAGAGGAGGGGGGAGAATGAAAGAGGACGCAGGAGACCTTGGGGGGGGAGGGAGGGAGGAGTGCGCGGCCGGCATCCCGGGCCGCGATCTGCCACCCCCACTTCCCCCCGCCCTCTTCCTCGGCTGCCCCCCCCCCCCACCTGCTCCTCGTCCTCCTCCTCGTCCTCCTCGTCCTCCTCCTCCTCGTCCTCCTCCTCCTCCTCGTCCTCGTCCTCCTCCTCGTCCTCCTCCTCCTCGTCCTCCTGCTCCTCCTCCTGCTCCTCCTCCTCCTCCTCCTTCTCCTCCTCCTCCTCTTATAGTACTGGCGCCCATCCTCGCCCTCCATGTCATTTCCCCCGATCATCGCCCCCCCCGTGGAAAAGGAAACGTATGCTATCGGAGCTCCCCACATCAGGATTTCATTAGGTCGCGGGCTCAAGGCAGGGCACCCTCACCAACCGTGTCTGGCGTAGTTTTCCTGGTGGGGTGGGATGGGCACGACACTTGCTAAATTATTTGGTGTTCCAATACCCTGCCGCAGTTTGGCGTGGCCTCCCTGGAGGGATGGAGGGCTGGAAGGGAGAGCGTCCCTGGAGGAGGAGGAGGAGGAGGAGGAGGAGGAGGAGGAGGTGGAGGAGGGAGGACGGAATAAGAGGGTGTTCTGGGAAATCAATAACCCCACGCAGGATGTGGGGAACCATGCAGAAGAATAAGAGCAACTAGTCATCGTCCTTGGCTTTCCTCCCTCCTCCTCCTCCTCCTCCTCTTCCTCCTCCTCCTTCTCCTCCTCCTCCTCCTCCTCCTCCTCCCCCTCTTCCTCCCCAGACCCCGGACGTCAAAAGCGTGGCCCCTGGTGGTCTCGCCCCATACCCCTGGACCAGTTTTTCATCCCGAGTCGTTTGCGGACTGTCCCTGGGCCCTACAAGGGGCCCCTTGAGGCCGAAAATGTTGTCCAACTTCCGGTCGCGATTTTTGTCGCTAATCGAGGGTGTCTGGGTCCTCGGCCTCGCTCCCGAGGTCGCGAGCTGAGCAACATCAGGTACAGACTCCGGTCCGCGTCCTCCGAGCCGGTCGAGCAGCGCCAGCAGCTCAAGCACCGCGAGGGGGAGCTCCGGAAGCTGCGCGGGGCCCAGGGCGAGCCCGAACCGCGGCCACCCCTGTGCGAGTGAGGGAAGACGACGACGGCGCCGATGCCGACGCCGACGCCGACGCCGCCGCCGACGACGACGACGCCGACGACGACGACGCCGACGACAACGACGATGACGATGACGACGACGACTTTCAGCACGCCTCATGAAGACCTTCATGGTCTGAGTTGGCCGCTCCTCCTCCCTCTACCTCCCGTGGTCGCCTTGTTCTTGAATTCCAATGTCTCCTTTGCTGAATGCGCCGTCCAGTGGCGCTGGGCTGCTCGGCCAACCTGCGCGTTCGCCGCGTCCGCAACAAAATTGTCTTGGCGAAAGACGCAACCATATTGTGAGTACCGCAGTTGTGAATATCGTCTTCGGCGAAGCTCCCTATGTGGCCACGAAGCGTGTGACGGGTGCGCCGAAATTGGCGGCGGAGCCTCATGCGAAACTTGCGACTGCGGCATTCGGTAGAGCTCCGCCTGGGGCCACGAAACGTCTGAGGGGTGTGCTGACATGGGGTCGGAACCGCGGTCGAACCTTGCCACTGCAGCTTTCGGTGGAGCTCTGTATGGGTGCACGAACCGTGTGAGGGGTGTGCCGGAATATGTGCGGAGCCGCATGCGAACCCTGCAGTTGCGGCCTCCGGAGGAGCTCCCTACGGGGCCACGAAACGTGTGAGAGATGCGCCGAAATTGGGGTGGAACCGCATGCGAACCCTGCCACCGGGGCCGTCGGTGGAGCTCCCTACGGGGCCACCGGACGTGTGAGGGGTACGCCAGAATGGGGGCGGAACTTCACGCGAACCCTTACACTGCGTCCTTCGGTGGAGCTCCCTGTAGAGCCACGAACGTATGAGGAGTGTGCCAGAATTTGTGGGGAACCACATGCGGCACCTGCCACTGCTGTCTGAGGTGGAGCTCCCTATGCGGCCACGAAACGTGGAAGTGGTGAGCCGAAATTGGGCTGGAACCGCATGCGAACCCTGCCACTGGCGCCTTCGGCGGAGCTTCCTGTGGGGCCACCGGACGTGTGAGAGGTGTCCCAGGATGGACACGCGGAGGGCAGAGGCAATGGTGGGAGGAGGGAGGAGGAGCAGGAGCAGGAGGAGGAGGAGCAGGAGGAGGAAGAGGAGAGGAAAGAATCGCAGGGCGCTGTCCTTTCAAAACGAAGACCCAACACCACATGATGGTTAGGAAAAATACTCTCGCAGTGATCAGCCTGAGAGTGCGAGGTTCACGGAGCCGGAGCGAGTCTGGGGACACGAATGGGGGGCGTGGGTGGCCGGAGCCCATTCGAGAGCACAAGCAGCAGTGAGAGATCGATCAGGAGTGAGAGAGCAAGAGCTAGACTGCCATCGTGATGATTGCCGTTCCACGCCGAGGCATCTTGAGTACATGCGGAGGCGCGACCCGTTCCACAAGAACAGACAGCGCGCTCTGATCGCCCCCGAGAGGGCGCTCGAAACGCTGCAGGGCTACGTCTATCTCCACCTGCTGGTCTCCAGGACGAAGGGCACCTGGCGGGACGGGCGGGCATCCCTCCACTTCGACGTGTTCATTAACGACGAGCGGTGGGATTCCAAGAAGCGGTGCCCGATCGGCATGGGCATAGCTTTGCACATACACTCGCCGCTGTCCATCGTGCGGGTTGCCCTCATGGACGGCGACTCGGAGACCAGTGCGAGCCGCCGCCGGGCGGCGCGTAAATTTGGATTATATAACGTAAGAACCAGTTCAGAATGCCACGTTGTCACAATGACACGTGGCTTCTACGCAGCTGCCTGCAGGAAAGTCCATCGCAATGCTCGCAGGATGGTTTTACCGAGCTCTCCCAAACAGTCTGGGTAACAGAATGGCCTTGCGAGTCCTCCGAGGGACTCGGTGAAACCATCTTGGGGCTGTGTGGACAAGTCGCGGGGCCATCTTGGAGCTGTCTTGGGCCAGCATTGGGCCGCCCTGGGGCAAACTCAACCAGTTTAGGAGCCGTCGTGAGGTCCTCTTGGGCCATCTTGTGACTACTCCTCGGGTTCCTGCGGGGGCACGAAGCGTGTGACGGGCTTGTCCAAAAACGGACGGGGGCGGCATGCGTGGGTGGCCCCTTGGGCCGCAGGTGGAGCTCAGTGTGGGGGCACCACGCATACGAGGGAAGATGGGCGGGGGCGGCAGACGTGGGCGCCCACTGGGGCCACAGGTGGAGCTCCCTGTGGGGCACGACACGTGAGAGGGGTGCGCCGAGATTCAGGAGGGGACAAAACACACACAGACACAATGAATCGTCGATGCCCCAGAAAAGATGGGAAACTATGGGAAGTGGGGGGGAAGACAAAAGCCCAGAAAGCATGGGAAAAATTAGGTGAATCTCGCTATTTGTGTGTATTTGTTTGTGTGTCCTTGGGCCCCATTGAGAGAGGAGCGTGGAGCTTCCTGTCAGGTTACGAAGCGCGCCAGGCCTCTGCCGAAGTGGGCGGAGGGCGGCACGCGCGAGCGCCCACTGGAGCCGTGGAGGGAGCCCCCCTTGCTCAGGGGCGCCCTCGAGGGCGCGAGGTCATTCGCGCTTCGCGCTTCGGCTCCGATTCCTCCTCGTCCTCCTCTCTTCTTCCCCGGGAGGCGGCGCTAGAGCGCGAAGTCATCCGCGCGTCGCGCTTCGCGCAGCGCGAGAGCGCGAAGCTGGGAGCCCCTGCTTCGTGGGGGCACGAAGCGTGTGGGGGGGACGGGTGCTGGCCTGGGCGTGGGGCGACACGCGCGCGCCCACGGGGGCCGTGAATGGAGCTCTCCCATCTGCGGGGACGAAGCGTGTGAGGGGTGCGCCGAGATTGGCGGGGGGAGGCGCACGTGGGCGCCGCAGTGGGGCCGCAGGTGGAGCTCCGTGTCGGGCGGTGCGGCCGTGTGCAGGCTGTGCCTCTCTGGGGGGCAATGGG
>CAUYUJ010007480.1:0-5000 GCA_963575745.1 Prorocentrum cordatum | reverse complement strand
GACGGTCTGGACATCAATCTAACTGCGAATGAATTGGAGTGTGAATGAGCCTCAGTAGTACGAGCGCGTCTCTGTGCATGAGCCTGGGGCCTCCTGGGGCCTCCTGAAACCTACTGGGGCTTCCTGGGGTCTCCAGGAGCCTCTTGGGACCTCCTGGGACCTCCTAGGAAGGTTTCGTGCCCCAGGAGAGGCGCAATCTATAGCAACAGACGTACATAAAACATTGCGGATTAGAGCCACAGGAGAAGGGCAATCTATAGGAACACGCGTAAAACACCAAGGATTCGTGCCCCAGGAGAGGCCCAATATATAGGAACATGAGTAAAACATTTAGGATTGTGTACACAAGAGAAGGACCATCTATAGAAACATACGTAGAACATCAAAGAATCGTGCTCCAGGTGAGGCCCAATCGATAGGAGCATACGTAAAACACATGGGATTGGAGCCACTCCTGTTGCCTTCTGAGGCCTCCTGCTCCTGGGGCCTCTCGGGGCCTCCTGTTGCCTTCCGAGGCCTCCTGGCGCTTCCTGTTGCCTCCTGGGGCCTCCTGTGGTTTCCTGAGGCCTTCTGGAGCTTCCTGGGGCCTCCTGGAGCCTCTTGGGACATCCTGTGGCCTCTTGAGTCTTTCTGTGGCCTCCTGATGCCTCCTGGTACCTCATGTGGTCTCCTGGGGCCTCCTGGAGTCTGGCCCACCTGGGGGGTGAAAATTAGCGCCTCGCTCGAGACATCCTCCAAATCTGCTCCGAAAGCGAAGGATTTGGGCCAGAAACAAGCAAACCGCCTGAGACATCCCCACAAAATGGCCGCGAACGAGCCCGTGCAACCACCCCTGGCGGCTCCCCTTAGGGCCACGAGCCTGGCCACCAAAACAAGCAAACCGATCGAGACATCCTCAAAGTCTGGCCCACCTGGGGGGTGAAAATGAGCGCCTCGCTCGAGACATCCTCCAAATCTGCTCCGAAAGCGAAGGATGTTGGGCACAGAAACAAGCAAACCGCCTGAGACATCCCCACAAAATGGCCGCGAACGAGCCCGTGCAACCACCCCTGGCGGCTCCCCTTAGGGCCACGAGCCTGGCCACCAAAACAAGCAAACCGATCGAGACATCCTCAAAATCTGGCCCACCTGGGGGGTGAAAATGAGCGCCTCGCTCGAGACATCCTCCAAATCTGCTCCGAAAGCGAAGGATGTTGGCAAGACAAACAGGCAAACCGCCTGAGACATCCCCACAAAACGGCCGCGAACGGGACCGTGCAACACCCCTCGGCGGCTCCCCTTAGGGCCACGAGCCTGGCCACCAAAACAAGCAAACCGATCGAGACATCCTCAAAATCTGGCCCACCTGGGGGGGGTGAAAATGAGCGCCTCGCTCGAGACATCCTCCAAATCTGCTCCGAAAGCGAAGGATGTTGGGCCCAGAAACAAGCAAACCGCCTGAGACATCCCCACAAAATGGCCGCGAACGAGCCCGTGCAACACCCCTGGCGGCTCCCCTTAGGGCCACGAGCCTGGCCACCAAAACAAGCAAACCGATCGAGACATCCTCAAAATCTGGCCCACCTGGGGGGTGAAAATGAGCGCCTCGCTCGAGACATCCTCCAAATCTGCTCCGAAAGCGAAGGATGTTGGCAAGACAAACAGGCAAACCGCCTGAGACATCCCCACAAAACGGCCGCGAACGGGACCGTGCAACACCCCTCGGCGGCTCCCCTTAGGGGTGCTGAAACCAGCGCCCCGCCTGAGACATCCTCGCAATCTGCTGTTTATCGAATAAGTCAGACAATGAGAAGGTCTGAGTATGAGTAATTCTGAGTATGAGTAAGTCTGTGTATGAGGAACTCTGAGTAAAAGGAGGAGGAGAAGGAGGAAGTCTGAGTATGAGTAAGTCTGAGTATGAGTAGGTCTGGGTATGAGTAGGTCTGAGTATGAGTAAGTTAATGTGATCAGGTCTGAGTATGAGTGAGTCTGTGTATGAGTAAGTCTGTGTATGAGTAAGTCTGTGTATGAGTGAATCTGAGTATGAGTGAGTCTAAGTAGGAGGAGACGAGAAGAGGGGAGGAGGAGAAGAAGAAGGAGTAGGAGGCGTCCAAGTAATAACAAGAACCCCATCTTAGGATATGGGGAAAAACCTCAAGAGAGCTCAGAGGCCTCCCGAGAGCGCCCGGAGAACCTAAAATCGTTAATTTGCATGGTTTGTTTTCAGGGTGTTTCGTCTTCTCATCATTTCATGCTTCCAACGCTCCAGGACGGCCGAAGAGGCCCCCAAGACCGCCCCGAGACCGCCCAGGAGGACCCCAAGACGTCCCCAAGACGGGCCCAGACGGCCCCAAGACTGCCGACCAGGACAGCTCCAGACCACCCCAGAACAGGCCCAAGATGAGCCCAAGAGCGGGAACAGGAGGCCTCCAGAGACCTCTGAGAGGATTCGGGGACCCCCCAGAGGCCTCCAACACACCCCAGACCCCTGAAAGGCCCCCAAAAAAGCTCCGACGAGGCCCCCAAAACAGCCAAAGAGAGCTTCGAGAGCCGTCCCGAGAGAGCCCGAAGAGGTAAAATCGTTGCTTTCCAGCGGCTGTTGTCGACTTGTTTCGCCTTCTCACGTTTTCCTGCTTCCAACGCTCCAAGACCGAGGAACTTGAGAGAAAAAAGAGAGGGAAGTCCAGAGAATCTTTGTTTTTCAAGTTGGGATTCCTCCCTATCCTCTTCTGCGAGCCCCATCAAGACTTCGGGGTCACATGCAAAGATGTTGCGGGAATGGTGTTGAACTCGCTGACGCTGTCTTGGCACTCTCTTGGATCGTCTTCGTGTCCTCTTGGCTGCCCCTGAAACCATTGTAGAAATCGAGATCCCATGATCCCATGAGCTGAAGCAGTGGAATTTAAGAATTCCTTGTTGTCTAACTCACCCCCTGCTTATTTTTGCACGACGACCCCAAGAGGCATCCCAACAGACCATGGCCTGCATGCAGAAAAACGTATAACCCCCAGCCCAGGCACTACAACTTGAAAGAAGGGAAATCCCACCATTCCGTTTGTTTGTCCAAGGTCGCCCCTTGTCTATTCTTGCACAGCAGACCACAGTTAAGGCCCCAGAAAAGAACCCAGGAAGCCTTCGAGGGCCCCAAATCGTTGAATACCGAACGGCAATTGATGATTTCTGCGTTTCCGCAGTTCCCTTTGGATGTAGTGTGTATGTATATACATTTATATATATATATATATATATATACATGTACATAAACATATATTTATATATACACACATATATATATATGTATATGCATGCATATACATATGTGTGTGAATGTGTTGCTGACTTGTGATTGGCAGTACACGGGCAACGACGAGGATGCGTTCTCTCTCTCTCTCTCTCTCTCTCTTTCTCTATACCACTCTCTCTCTCTCTCATCTCTCTCTCTCTCTCTCTCTCTCTTTCTTTCTCTTTCTCTCTCTCTCTCTCTCTCTCTGTCTCTCTCTTTCTCTCTCTCTCTCTCTCTGTCTCTCTCTCTCTCTCTCTCTCTCGATATCTCTCTCTTTCTCTATGTATAGTGTGTTTCCTTTTTTCTCTCTCTCTCTCTCTCTTTCTCTCTCTCTCTCTCTCTTTCTCTCTCTCTCTCTCTCTCTCTATCTATCTATCTCTCTCTCTCTCTCTCTTTCCCTCTCTCTCTCTCTCTCTATATATTTATTATCTATCTGTATGATAACTACATTGTGTGCCCCTATGTCCTTATGTGTAGTGCACAACTGTGTGAGGATAAGGGGAGGATCCGAGGGTGGAGGGACGACGCATGAGGTAGTGGAATAGGTTGAGGAGCTTTCCTTCTTCGTGTCAGCTCGTGTTTTTTTCTGCGCACGTTGCTGTGGATCCTGACCGTTCCCCCTGCACGCAGGCATGTAAGGGTTTCTAGCGCCTTCGCTTGGCCTATTATGTGCTTGGGCTACCCTGCGCCCCCGTGTCGCGTGCACTCTTGCATCGAAGTCCATACAAGAATAGTTTGGCATGCGATCACGTAGGCCGCCAGTTGAAGCGACCAAGCATGCAAAGCCTCGTTGGTAAAATTGACGGTTTACACGAGTGCAAAATTCGTTTCCATCTAAACCTTTATTATTATTTCTCCATCTCGGTCTGCTGAAACAGTTCGCTTTCTCCAAGGAGCCCATTCGCGTCGGCGATTTCGTCAGGGTGACGACTGACGAGGCAGCGCTGAGGCGTGCCTTCGGCAGCAACCGAGCAGGCTCTGTCGCGTGGAACTCTGGCATGCGACGCGTCCTCGGCACAACACAGGTCGGGGACGCCGAAATCGGGGATGGGTTCAGGGGGGGCCATCCACCCCCACTCGCCCTTGCATCGCCGATCGGGCCTCGGACGCCCCATCCTGCCAGGGAGCGTGCGGTTTCGCTGTCGGGGGCCCATCGCTGATCTATCCGCAATGTACCGCCGATTCTAGCTCGTGGGAAAAAAAACAAACAAACAAAAAATAACACACAGGAAAAAACACACACTGTGGGGGGGAAAAAAAGCTTGTAGGAAAAAACACACAGGCTCGATGTCTCCCCCCCCAGGCTGTGTGTGTTTTTTCCCACAGTCTCGATGTCTCCCCCCCTCGAGCCGGTGCCCGCCCTATCGTTGGCCCTGAGGCTTTCGGGTCACACTTCGGCTCTCCGGCGGCCATTCGGGACGCTTCGGGCACCTACCCCGCGGAACGCTCTCGGCGAGGCGCAGCCGCCAGAAGGCACCCCGAGGCCAGACCCCCTCCGAGGACTGCCGAAAGCCTCGGCCACAGTTGAGCCAGTCGCCCCTTCTGGCGCCTCTCAGCAGGAAGTGCTCGAGGTGTCCGAGGACGGCAGCTCCGTCGGCCTCAAGGGGGCCATGTCCGGCAGGGACCAGCCCGTGCTGCGCTACCCCGTCAGTTGCGTGAGCTTGCAGGCCGTGGAATCAAGGGGCGCGAGAAATGGGCGGTCAATGCGCGCCCCTCCTCCTCCTCCTCCTCCGCCTCC
>CAUYUJ010007479.1:17500-46522 GCA_963575745.1 Prorocentrum cordatum | reverse complement strand
GAGAAACCAGTCCCGTGGAAGGGGTCCAGACCTCTGGGGGGTCGACGTTGTGAAACAATCTCGACGTCATGGTGCGCGCGCCCCTTCTGTCCAGGCGGACTTCTCCCTGCACAGCTGCCTCCGCACCGACGCCGCCCAGGACCTGGGGGAGCAGGCCAGCGTGCAGGCGTGCAAGCAGGCCTGCCTGGCCGCAGGCCCCGGGGGGCTACTCCTCCTCGTCGTCCTCCTCCTCCCCCTCCCCCTCCTCCTCCTCCTCCTCCTCCTCCTCCTCCTCCTCCTCCTCCTCCTCCTCCTCCTCCTCCCTCCTCCTCCTCCTCCTCCTCCTACCTCACCTCCTCCTCCTGCACCTCCTCCTCACCCTCTCCTCCTCACTCCTCGGCAGGAGGGGCTGCGTCCACAGGGGAGGATCGGCGGCGCGTTGGGCCCAGATCGGCGGCCCCCCTAGGCATCCTCCGGGGGCCGTGTCTGGCTTTCTGGTGTTTGTTTTTTGTAGCTTTTTTTTGTTGTTTTTGTTTGCTTTTTATTTATTTTCTTCTGGGGCCGGCAGAAACGGAGCCGGGAGGAAGCGCTGGCCTGTCGGGGGAGGGGAGGAGGAGGAGGAGGAGGAGGAGGAGGAGGAGGAGGAGGAGGAGGAGGAGGAGGAGGTGGAGGTGGAGGAGAAGGAGGAGGAGGAGGAGGAGGAGGTGGGGTCGGGAGCTTGACAGACTTCCTCGCGCCGTGAAAGGAGCACGACGGGAGGTTTCTGGCCATGTTCGGCCTCTGGGGGCCCTGCCCGGGTCTCGGGGCCGTCAAAGAGCGACTCAGGACGAAGAGCCGGGAAGGGGTCCGGTCCAGACCTCTGGGGGTCGACGTTGTGACAAAATCACGACGTCGGGGGTCTGGGTTTTGGGCCGCGCATCGGGCAAGAACAGGTGGGCGGATGTCAGGGAGAGCAGTGACCTTTCGCCGGGAGGATGAATGAGGGATGGGGGGAGGAGGAGGAGGAGGAGGAGGAGGAGGAGGAGGAGGAGGAGGAGGAGGAGGAGGAGGAGGAGGCGGAGGAGAGGAGGAGGCGGGGGAGGAGGGGAGGAGGGGGAGGAGGGGGGGGAGGGAGGAGGAGTAGGAGGCAGGAGGAGGAGGAGGAGGAGGAGGAGGAGGAGGAGGAGGAGGAGGAGGAGGATGGGGAGCTGGATTTGGCGCTTGGATTTGGCGCTTGGATTTGGCCCCCCCCCAAAGCTGGTCTGCGCGTTGGGATTTGGCCGCCCCCCCCTAGCCCCCCGGAGCCGCGCACGACAGGTCGCTCTTCTTACCTAGGGCTGAGTCGGGCGTGTCCCTCTACAGGAGGAACATCCAAAACTATTCGACAATATTCTTACAATCAAGGAACACATGTTTTTACATAAAAAACAATAGTTACTGGAAAATGTTTCATTTTCCGAACAAATCCGCCTGTATGGGGACGTGCCCGACCGAAACCTAGGGCCAGTCTTGCGTGCCGCCGCCGGGGGGAGGAGCCCCCCGCTGCACACTGCATCCCTCCGCTCCGCCTGCGGTCCCAGCCCGGCGATCGCAGGCACGGCTCAAGGGGGGCGTGGCTTAGCGACGGGACCCGCCTCCACGGGAAATCGCGGACTTCCGCCGCCGAGCGAGGCGGCTCCTCCCCCTCCTCCTCCTCCTCCTCCTCCTCCCCCTCCTCCTCCTCCTCCTCCTCCTCCTCCTCCTCCTCCTCCTCCTCCTCCTCCTCCTCCTCCTTCTCCTCCCCCCGCGCGGGGGAGGGGGGGCGCCAGCAGAGCCAGCTGCGCGGGCAGGACTTGTGTCCATATTCGGGCGATCGCAAACATGGGAAATCGCGGACTTCCGCCGCCGAGCGAGGCGGCACCGGCCGCATTCTGGGGAGTGCACCTCCCCCGATCCATGGATTTGGCGACCGCGCGCCAAGCCCACGGATCGCTAATCCATGCTTGCGTTGCGCGCTCCCGTCCCCTCGTCGACGTTGCTCGTTCGATGTTGCACCGCCGGCAACTTGGCTCGAAGAGACCCTGGGGGGCGCAAACGCGTAGCCTGCAGTGCCGTTTTTAGTACATGCTCCGCGTGCGGATCATGTATCAAAAATGCATGGATTTTGCATGACAAGCAACGAAGAGTTCATGCATACATGTATTCCAAAATTAATCATGTAATCAAAATCCGAGATATCTATCTATTATATATATATATCTGTGTAACATATATTATATATATATATATATATATAATATATATAATATATATATATATAAAAAAACCATCCAGTGTATCAAAAACTGCCCTGTATGCCTAGTTTCGTTACGCTGGCGACTCGGTCCAAGACAGGCGGTGGGAGGATCGTGGCTCCCTCTGCTGCCGTGCCGGGGCGCCCTCGTTGCCGCGGCTCGGTGCCCTGCGAGCGCTTCGGGCCGGGGCGCGTCCCGGGAGAGGCCCGGGGGCCGACCCGGGAGACGGGGGTGGGCGGGAGGGAGGAGGATGGAGGAGGAGGAGGAGGAGGAGGGAGGAGGAGGAGGAGGAGGGAGGAGGGGAGGAGGATACGGAGGAGGGAGGAGAGGAGGAGGGGGAGGAGGAGGAGGGAGGGGAGGAGGGGGGAGGAGGAGGAGGAGGAGGAGGAGGAGGAGGAGGAGGAGGGGGAGGAGGAGGGGGAGGGCAGGAGAAGCTTCCGCTTGCCTTGCCTTAGGGGAACGAGCAGTGGCATGAGCGTAAAAACTCAGAGGTCCGCGCGGATTTCTCGGGTTGGAGAGGCCCGGGGGCCGACACGGGAGACGGGGGTGGGCGGGGGAGGGCAGGAGAAGCTTCCACTAGTCGTGTCTTGGGGGAACGAACAGTGGCATAAACGTAAAATCTCGGAGGTCCGCGCGGATTTCTCGCATCCGCGCTGGACCCCCCTGGCGGCGCCTCCGGCGCCGCCCCTGGCGCGCTCGGCGCGCCAGGGAGAGGGGTCAAGCCCCGATCCGAGCAATCCGCGCGGACCTCCGAGTTTTTATGTTTATGTCATTGTTTGTTCCCCGATGTCTGGCCCCGGGGGGTTCTGGACAGTTCAGAGAAGCCATGGGCGGTCTCAGGGGGTTCTTAGGGAGGGAGGAGGTTGCGTAACGAGGGCGACGAGGATTCGCGGGATAGAATTAGCGATAGGGAAGGGAGGATGATGCTGAAGAGGACGGGAGGAGGAGGAATATGAAGCGGAGGATGATGATGATGATGATGTTGATGTTGTTGTTGTTGATGATGATGGTATGGTGATGATGATGATGATGATGATGATGATGATGATGATGATGATGATGATGGTTGTGGTGGTGGTAATGATGATGATCATGCTGTTGATGATGATGATGATGATGATGATGATGATGATGATGATGATGATGATGATGGTGATGATGATGGTGATGATGGTGGTGATGATGATGATGACGTTGACGATGGCGATGCTGATGCTGCTGATGATGATGCTGCTGATGATGATGATTGCTGCTGCTGCTGATGATAATAATGATGATGATGAAGATGATTATGCTGATGATGATGGTGATGATGATGATGATGATGATGATGGTGATGATGATGATGATGATGGTGATGGTGATGGTGTTGATGATGATGATGATGATGATGATGATGATGATGATGATGATGATGATGACGAGGAAGAGGAGGAGGAGGACGAGGAGGAGGATACAACCCTCTGGAACCTCCAGGACGTCTCCCCCTCTTCTCCCTCTTCCTTCTTTTCCGGGAGAGGAAGGGGAGGGGGGGAGGAGGGAGGAGGAGGGGGAGTAGGAGGAGGAAGGGGAGGAGGGGAGGAGTTGGAGGAGGAGGAAGGGGAGGGGGGGAGGGGGGGAGGAGGGAGGCGGACTTGTTGATTTGATTTCACCCTGGCGGGAGCGGAGGGACGAGGAGGAGAAGGAGGACCAGGAGGAGGAGGAGTAGGAGCAGGAGTAGGAGGAGAAGTAGGAGCAGGGGTAGGATGGGAGGAGGAGGAGAAGGAGGACCAGGAGGAGGAGGAGGAGGAGGAGGAGTAGGAGCAGGGGTAGGATAGGGTGGATGATGATGCTGATGATGCTGATGCTGATGATGATGACGATGATGGTGGTTGTGGTGGTGATGATGATGCTGCTGATGATGATGATGCTTACGATGATGCTCATGATGTTGATGTTGCTGCTGATGACGATGATGGTGATGATAACGACGATGATGACGATGCTGCTGCTGATGATGATGATGATGCTGACAATGATGATGGTGCTGACGCTGATGATGATGCTGATGATGATGCTGATGATGCTGACGACGACGATGATGATGATGATGGTGATGATGATGATGATGATGATGATGATGGTGGTGGTGATGATGATGATTGATAACTGATGATGACGACGGCGATGATGATGTTGATGATGATAATGTTGATGATGACGATGCCGTTGTTGTTGTTGATTATGATGGTGACGATGATGATGCAGATGGTGATGAGGATGATAACGATGACCATGATGCTGCTGGTGCTGATGCTGCTGATGATGATGCTGATGGTGGTGGTGGTGGTGAGTATGAATAATGGTGATGGTGATGGTGATGCTGCTGATGCTGATGATGACGATGATGACGGTGGTTGTGGTGATGATGTTGCTGCTGGCAATGATGATGGTGATGACGATGGTGATGATGATGATGATGATGATGATGAAACTGACGATGCTGATGATGATGATGGTGCTGATGATGATGTTGCTGCTGATGATGCTGGTGATGGTGATGGTGGTGATGATGATGCTGCTGCGCATGATGATGATGATGATGATGGTGGTGGTGGTGATGAATGATGATGGTGATGGTAATGATGATGACGATGATGACGGTGGTGGTGGCGATGATGTTGTTGATAACGATGCTGACGATTATGCTGCTGATGATGATAATGATGCTGATGATGATGATGGTGATGATGATGCTGCTGCTGACGATGCCGATGATGGTGATGGTGATGGTGATGGTGATGGTGATGGTGATGGCACTGATGAGGCTGGTGCTGCTGTTGCTGCTGAGGAGGAGCAGGATGATGATGATGATTGCTGATGCTGCTGCTGATGATGAGGACGATGCTGATGATGCTGACAACGATGATGATGGTGATGATGATGATGCTGCTGCTGATGATGATGATGATGGTGATGATGATGATGATGAGGATGATGATGATGATGCTGATGATGATGATGATGCGGATCACCAGTGCAAACCTAGGATGTATGCACGACGCCACAAGACGCCTTCTCGTCCTAAGTGCCCTCCACAGGTGTCCCTGCAGGCATCCCTTCTCACTGCGCGAAACGCTCCTTTGCAGGACGAGCGTGCTCTGCGCCTGCCCTTCGTGCGGGTGCCCAGATCTGCTTTGGAGCGGCGCTGCATCTTCCGAGTGACAAGACGCACGCGGCACCCCGCCTTTGCGGGCACGAGTGCGGGCGGCGGCGGGGGCGAACGTATCCCCCCCCCCCCCCACCCACCCACCCGCCGCCCCCAAGCGTTGCTCCCACACATTGCCTCCAGGTGTTGCCCCCACCATGCGCTACCCCCAAGTATCACCTCATGCATTGCCCCGAAGTGTCGCCCCTGTGTGCTGAGGAGGAGGAAAGCGGGGAGGAGGGGGAGGGGGGGGGGAGGAGGAGGAGGAGGAGGGGGAGAAGGAGGAGGAGGAGGAGGAGGAGGAGGAGGAGGAGGAGGAGGAGGAGGGAGGAGGCCCCCCCCCCCCCCCCATATACCGCCCCCGTGCAACGTCCCCGAGTACCGACCCCACGTGTTCCCCCCACCCCCCCCCCGAGTGTCGCCCCACGTGCTGCCCCCATGCATTGCCCCCACGTGTTAACCCTCGGGTGCCCTGCCCCCGCGCATCGCCCCGCCCCCCCCCCCCCCCACGTATCGCGAGGAGGAGGAGGAGGAGGAGGAGGAGGCCCCACGTGAGACCGTTCGCCCCCCCCCCCCCCCTCGCCGTGACGAAGGGGCAGCACCACAGAGTTCAGGGAAGTGTCCAGCGCGAGTCCTTCCGCAGCCATTCTGGCGCAAGCTGGCCCGCGTTTGGTTCGGCCCGAGTCTTGTGCGGCTCGGGCAGCATCCCACTTAACCGTACACCATTGAACGTTCCTACACATCTCGGATTTTGGCGTGTCAGATGTCGACATCGCTTGAGAATGTGCAGCAGACCTATCATATATTTTTCCAGGGGCGTGTCGCCCACATTATTGTCATGATCGTCGCAGCGCTCGTTGCTGCGTTCTGCGCGTTACCCCTCGTTCACCTTGCCACGTCCAGCAGATTTTGCGGATCAAGTCTTCAGATTGATTTCGGCATAGTGTTATTGCTTTGCGTTCTCGGCTATTCCGTCGATTCTCGCACTTCGAAGAGTACGGACGAACTTATGAAAAAGAAACAATTGGCCACTGCAGAATCGTTGATCGACAGGGCTGTTTTCGACCGTAGGATCATTCATGGCAGCGCAAAGGGCTCACGGGATCAGCTTGGACAAAGGCGACGACCGAGGTTCGACGTGCACATCATCGAGTGCGCGCAGAGAGAGGGCGTGACTCACACACTCCCAAAAGTGTCAGAAGTGATGCGTGCCTCCAGTAGGGTTGGACACGGAGATGTAGCTCTGAAGTTATTCGACCACATGTTGAAGAAGGGGGTTGTTCCTGGTGCGCACCTCATTGACAAGGCCGTGTCAAACAATTTCTTTCAGCTCGTCGCTGAAACTCTCGATGACGAGCGCATGACAACGGACGGGTTGTCGCTTCTTGATTTAGTTCGAGGTCATGGAATCCACCCGTCGCCTAGTATCCAGAACCGTTTGCTGTCTGCGTGGAAGGGTGAGCCTTCGGAGAGTGTCGTGGAATATTTCGTGAAGATGAGGAGCGACAGGGTCACCCTCAGCAATTGGGCATATCGTTCCATCATTATGGCCTACGAGCGTTCCGATCCAGCATTCATTTTGAAGGTGAGCGATGAGATGGGGCGCTCGGGTATCCAGCTCCAGAGGACGGCGTACAATGCAGTTTTGGGTGCTTGTCTTCAGCTTGGCATGCACAACGAGGCCCAAGATTTGTTCAGGAAGATGGCTGATCATGCGGTTGCTCCCAATGCAAGATCTTTTGGTATCATGATCAGGGTCTACTCGTTCAGTGGTCAATTCAAGCAAGTCATTGCCATCTTCGATGCGATGCGGGAGCAGTCCTTCGAGCCCGACCGGTTTGCTTACCATCATACAATCCATTCATGCATTATGTTGGAGCGTGTTGAATACGCCGTTCAATTGTACAAGGACTCGGTTCAGGCGAAGGTGCTCTTGACCGCGAGAACGTACGTCATTCTGAGCCGGGCGTGCAGAGATGTTGGTTGGAAGGGTTTGGCAAGCAAGCTCGAAATGGAGCTGACAAACCAGCGAATATTGCTTATGAAGGAGGCGGAGGCCGTGCATACGATTCAAGCGCAGCATGAAGTCAATGGCGCAATTGCCACAGTAGGGGCAGGGGCAAGTCTGAAATGGCGGCAGGGGCTACCGCCAGAGCGTGGTGCCGCGTTTCGATGTTCATCGCGTCCTTCTTTGGACAGGACCGTATGACAGGAACTCATCTGCCCCCCCACATGTTCAGTGAGTGTGCATCTTCCTGTAAGCATGGCGACTGCACCACACGCATCGGGTGTTCAAACAAGAACAAGTATCCAGCGAGAGCCCTGAATGAAAATGGAACCGTGCTCGACCAGCACATGTGTTGCACAAGTGCTTCGCCTGATCGTTCAACTTGCGGAAGTCTCGAAGCGAGAGCCTCAGTCCGTCTAGCTCCTGCGCACACTTATGGTCATACGTTTGAGCAAGCCGTGTTCCCACTGAAGGCATTTGGCCACATATTGAGGGGCTCTGCACAGCGGAGTCGATGCACGCGTTACGGGGTGCGCTCGTAGAACGAGTTTGATGCGCATCCTCATTCGATTCCTGCATTGCTGCACGCGGCACGCTCACTCATCTTTCAGGCCACGGCTCGGTGCATGAGCTTGCCCATCGCAGGTCGGCTCGTGTGTTGTTCCCGGCCGGTTTGCCTGGCCCCCTTTTGATTCGCACAGCAGTCGAGGCCGTGTCGAGTGAATTGTTTTGTGGTCGCACTCTCTCCTCCCCTTCTCATGAAAATGACGATTTCGAGGAGATCTCGTGCGAGAGTCCCATTATGAAAGAGGCAGCCGCGCTCCCCACGGTTTTGAAACCGATCGCCTCTTGCACACCCTCCGTCGTTGTAGGTGTGGAGCGTGCTGGAGAGTCGCGTGCTCGGCGCAAGGGGCGAGAGCCACGCACTGCAACCAGGGTATTTATCCAGGAGCAGGAGCAGGAGCAGGAGGACGAGCAGGAGGAGGAGGAGGACCCTGTCAGCCTTCCAAAACCTCCCGTCTATTCATCTTTCTCCTGGCAGAGGGTTTGGGGGGGAGGGAAGGTAGGGAGGAGGGCTCGACCACGGCGAGGGTAAGCAGGAGGAGGAGGAGGAGGAGGAGGAGGAGGGGGAGGGGGAGAAGGAGGAGGCAGGACAAGAAGGAGAAGGCTGACTAGAAGGGAGGAGGAGGAGAAGTAGGAGGAGGAGGTGGAGAAGGAGCAGGATTGGATTGGACACTTCAAGCGGACAAGGCTGAAGTCTTCCAGCATCGACGGTCGGGATGGAGCCGCCTGCCCCGCTCGAGCGGCACAGGGGCCCCACTCTAACCGAAGTGCCAGAAAACCCCAACCTCTTTTTATAGTAATCCCCGCGGCCCAGCAGCGGGATAGAGGCAACGGCGGCAGCACGGCAGTCTGTACTGCCTCGTGATTATCATCTTCATCGCCCCCAAACCTCCATCGTCCCCAAACCTCCAGTACCTCCTCGTCTAGGGCAGGCTTTCCTGAGCACGCAGCCTGCACAGAGAGCGGGACGCGGCGCATATGCAAAAAACTGTCGAAGCCCTATCAGGTTTCGGGGACCAGGATACCGCCACACAGTCAAACTGCCCAGTGCTTATGAGGACCCTCCAGGTCCTCCGCGGACCTCTCTGCAGGACTGTATCTATCTGTATTCCGCCGGCGCCGTGAGTCGAACCCAGCGCGGTAAAGTCTACGTCAGCTCTTGCTGTCAGTCTTCTTACTGTATTTGCAGTGTGGTCATTGACACAAACAACATCGCGCCCGGGCATACTGGAAACTGCACATTAGAGCGTATTGGATTCGACCAGCGGTCGAATGCCAAGCGCGTATCCTTTTCGACCGCTGGTCGAATGCCAGGCTGCCGCGAGCGATGGTCCTTAACGGACCACACCGTTGCGATGGTCCTTAACGGACCACGGAGTAAATCTGCACCACGAATGTCGCAAAGGGGCATCCGGCAACAATCCCATCCTTTGGATTGTTTCCCTCCATAGCTACTCCACTCATGCTTAAAGACCTTTTTTGCCTGGTGCATGTTGAAGAGCATTGCAGGCACTTTTGTTGGGAACTGACTCTTTTTGGCCCGTGTCCACGCGAGCTCCATGTTCACGTGCTCGTCGTAGTTTTCTGTATCATACATCACATTCGCAGTATGGAGGGTCTCTCACACTGTGCAGCGTGGTCGGGAGCCAGGTCCTGGAGGAAGACTAGTTCCAGCATAGACGTACCCTGCTGGTGTGCAAGGCTCTCCATCAGATGCCTCCTTCCCCATTCTTGAGCAATCCCGTGACGTGCTTTTCCCCATACTCTATACATCGAGAGCCCTACGTGGATGCTTCGAAAGGCAGCCCGGACTCGAGGGCCCTTATCTTTTGCGGCCTTCGGAATCATCCCAGCATACATGGCCTGCAAGACCGTGGGGAAGTTCCCATGGCTCTCTACGCACATAAATAATCTCGCAGATATATTGAGGGCTTCATCTCCCACGAGTCCATCATGTTTGGGATGCATCCCATCGTAAGTAGAGGAAGTTTTGAGGCTAAATGTCTTGACTGCCCCCTTCGCATCTTCCCCAGAGGTCGGCGGCAGCACGACATCACCTTCACAGTGCCATGCTGGTAACGGCTGCTCCACTGCCTGCCATATCCCATGGTTGCCAGCAGTTCCGTGGGCTGTCTCTTCCACTCCCCGTTTCTCACCACCTACCAAACCACCCCAACCCAACCCGAAGGCTCAGATTAACCCTCGATTTCCAGTGGGGGGGGGGTCGGGAAACAGAAAAACACATGTGGAACCCTTACCCTCCCACCTTAAATTCGGGTCTTCGTGTTGGGTTGGGGTGGTCTGGTGGGTAGTCATGTTCGTTCCACTTGGCTTGGCGCGCAAACTTCCTGGGGCCTAGTCCAACGATGGATCCATCCAGTGTTACACTCGGTGTGCTCCACGACCCAGGCACGCCACGCTCGCTTCCCTTCCAGAAGCCTTATCGTTCGCCTTCTCAGCGACCAGGGCACGGGCCACATCCGAGAGAGAGGAATCCAAAGATCTCGTTTGTACTCTCTGCCCTAAGCGTTTGCCCGGCGACATCCGCGCACAAAGCCTGCTGGAGAGTGCGCGCGCGCGTGCAGATTGATTAGCGATGGGACTTCTTCAAACTCAGCAGGTGCATCATCCAGTTCTAAAGCGATGAGCGGAATCGCCGCGACATCGTTCAAGACGGCCTCGATGCTTCGAATCATCCAATTCTTAAGCCATCGCATCGAGACGGCGTACGATTTCCAAGAGAGCTTGACTTGCTGAGCTCGCTCCGCAACGGGGACCCAGATAAGGTCAGGTCCTTTTCCTATGCGTGTCTCTCATTTCAGCACCGTATCGGTAACTCTTGAGACTGTTTTCACAAACCTCTTGATTATGACAGAGTGCAAATTGTCCAACCGCTTCTGCCTGCTTTTATACTTTGCATCCCCTGTCCGAGGCACTGCTCCACCTGCTCCAATGCCTCCCTCACGTCGTCCCATTCGTCAAACTGGTTCGCTGGGTCGAAGAGAACTTCGTGCGGAGACGTTGAGCTTTCCTGAGGACAGGGACCAGTGGCTCACCATCAACCGTCGAAAACACCGACACCGGACGATGTGGGGCGAGATCGTGTTGAACATCTTCTTCAACCTTGTCTAAAATTTCACCCAAAACCTTGGAAACCTAGACATAATCAATTGTAGTCTTACTCTTCTTCATATCGCATGTCGCATTTGACGGTGCAACCATTACGGTCCGAGTTTTTCCAATATTTCTGTGAACGAGATTTGAGACGCTTCATATTGAAATTCCCTTCCGACGAAGATCGGCAACGAGTACCTATCCTGGATGGCCGCGACCTGGGCAAGGATGCCCACGTTCTATGCATTTAGCCCCCCCATTGTCAGCAAGGTACAAGCTGACACCAATCATGGTAGCAAAGCCTGGAATCCCTACGTCCCAATGCCCTATGCGCGTAATCTCCAGACCAGTCGTGGTCCAGAGGCGAAGCTCCAATGTTCCAGCCAGGGCGGGGAATGAGACAGGGACCAGTTGAGGAGGAGGAGGAGAAGGAGGAGGAGGAGGAAGATGATGATGATGATGATGATGATGATGATGCTGATGCTGATGCTGATGCTGATGCTGATGCTGATGATGATGATCATGATAGTGGTGGTGGTGGTGGTGGTGGTGATGATGGTGATGAGTATGATGATGCTGCTGATGATGGCGATCATGGTGCTGATGCTGATGCTGGTGCTGCTGATGATGCTGCTGATGATCATGACGGCGACGCTGATGAGGATGCTGCTTATGATTATGGTGATGGTGGTGGTGCTGATGATGCTGGTTATGCTGCTTATGATGATGATAATAGTTCTGATGATGACGCTGGTGACGATGATGCTGATGATGATGCTGATGATGATCGTGATCATGATTATACTGCTGATGATGAGGATGGTACTGATAGTGATGTTGATGTTGTTGCTGTTGTTGTTGGTGGGGATGACGATGACGATGGGTATGGTGATGGTGTTTGTTATGGTGGTGGTGATGATGATGGAGCTGCTGCTGATTAGGATAATGATGATGCTGATGATGCTGATGATAATGGTTTTGATGATATTGGCGGCGACGATGGTGATGATGATGCTACTGATAAAGGTGCTTATGGTATTCGTGTGATGACGACGATGGTGATGCTAATGACGATGATGTTGATGGTGCGACTGTAGCGGATGCTGGTAATGATGGCAATTGTGATGACGGCGATGGTAATGGTGGTGCTGATAAGGTAGTGGATTGTGCTGATGATGTTGCTGCTGATGATGACGGTGACTATGCTGATTGTGATGGTAGTGATGACCAGTTTGTTGATGTTGCTTGTAATTTATAGTGAGTGTGATGCTATTCTTCCTGTTGCTGTCGTTTTTGAGTTTTCAATGCCATACAAGAAATAGTGTTGATCACCCCTCGGGTGCACCTGGTGTTTTAGAAGTAATCCCCCTGCTAATCTCTCTCGGGCTCCATCCTTCTCCCTCCTCCGTGGCGCTCCCCTCCTCCCTTCCTTCACTGTTTTAGGAGCTGCGCCAACTACACGCGGCAGGTAGGAACGATACCCAGTTGCTTGCGGCACGTACCGCCACCTTGCCAGCCCAGAATATTCGGCGGCTCTCCTTCCATGGGGCACCCGAGGCCGTACTTGCGAGGGATGAGCGTCACGATAACGATGGTGATGATTATGATGTTGATGATGCTGATGATGATGATGATGCTGATGATGCTGATGCTGCTGATGCTGATGGTGGTGTTGGTGGTGGTGATGATGATTCGATGAACCTGCTAAGGCTAATGAGGATGCTGAGTAGGAGGATGGGGAAGAGGATGAGAATGAGGATGAGGAGGATGAGGAGGAGGATGAGGGAGGGTGATGATGATGCTGCTGCTGCTGATGATGATGTGTATGCTCATGATCAGGATTATCTTGCTGGCGACGATGCTGCTCCTGCTGCTACTGAGGATGATGATGATTATGACGATAGTGATGATATTGGTGATGATGGTGATGATGGTGGAGATGATACTGATGATGTCGATTATGTTGATGCTGATGATGCTGATGATGCTGATGATGCTGATGATGCTACTGATGATGATGATAATGATGATGATAATGATGGTGATTATGATGATGATGATGATGATGATGATGATGATGATGGTGGTGGTGGTGGTGGTGATGATGATGATGATGATGATGATGATGATGGTGCTGATGCTGATGCTGATGGTGATGATGATGATCGTCGGGATATCGTGAGGGCCCCTCTCGGGGCATCCCGGGGGCCGTCCCGCGGCCTCTCGGAGGCCTCTTGGGGGCCTCTTGGGGCTCCTGGGAGGCCTTTCGGAGTCTTTTGGGGGCCTCTTCGGGCGGAAGGCTGGAAGTGTCGGTTCGTATCCCCCTTTTTCGGGGCCCCTCTTGGGGCCGTCTTGGGGCTCTCTTGGGCTGATTCGCGCGCCTCTTTTGCCATTTTGCGGCTCTCTTGGGCCGTCTGGGGGCCGTCTTGGGGGCGTTTTGGGCCGTCTTGGGGCTGTCTTGGGGGCCCCTGGGGCCGTGCTGGAGCGTCGGAAATTTGAAAAGGGGATAACGTGAAACACATTGAAACATATAGAGTTTCATGGATTTGTGCCTCTTGGGGCCCTCGTGCGGTCCTCTTGGAGCGCTCTCGGGGCTTCCTCGGGACCTCTTAGGCGGTCTTGGAGGCATCTTGGGTCATCTGGCCTCCCAGGTCCAACTACAAAGCCATCTTGGCCATTTTGAACGCCTTGGAGAGCGCCAGGAGCGTGTCTTGTCGCCGACAGAGCCTCGGGAAGAGGGGGCGGTGCGCGCGACGAGGTGCGACCTGGAGGAGGGGGGGTCCGTTAGAAGATGACAGAAGCCCTACCAGACAGCACTTGGCATTCTAGCACTCCTCAACGTCCCAGGGGGCACGGTGGCGGATAACCCCAAGAGGAGTACGATCAAAGACGAAGATGGTGGGCATCGAGGGGTGAGAATATACGTGTTCAATGGTTCGCGAACGGATGTAGCGAACAGTTTTAACATGATTGTTATTGTTGCCGCTGCTGCTGTTGTTGTTAATTCTCATGTCTAGAGAATAAGTATTGTTGATCCCCCCTGCGCGCTAACCATTTTCCTTTTCAATTGAAGTGTTTCTCCCAGGGCGTTCGCTTTGTTTTCACGAGGGGAAGTAAGGTGTTGCGAAATTGTGCCCCTGGCCCCCAGTTTACAGCAACAACGGCTCCAGCTTTACATGTCCTCACACTTTGTTGCCACATCGTGCTTTCGCGCGGGAGTTCTTCACAGCTTATGCAGGAAACGCGCTCCAGCGTGGGATTTCCTCGTAATGTATTCAGACGCCGCGCCTTCGACACTCAGGAATCACGCTGTTGTTGTGGATTTCCTCACGATGTATTGTGGAATCTTGCTATCGCTCGACGCTGTTCGCGATTCATGCAGGACGCACGCTTCAGCAACCCGCCTGCTCGACCTGGCCGCCTGGGCCCGCCTTCGACCCGCCCGTTAGTGTCTACCCGCCCGATCTGCCCATCGGGTTCTGCCACGTGGTTTCTGCTCCTAGCCCTCCTCCTGCTTCTTTCTCTCGTGCCCAATCCTCCCCTCTCCTCCTTGTCCCTTCCTTCCATCCGTCCTCTCTTCCCCTGCCTTGGGGGCTGCAGGACATACGCGTTGCAGGTAAGGGAGATGTCCCCCTAAGGGGATACGACCGAAGACGAAGAGGGCGGGTTTTCGAGGTTTTGGGATACACGTGTTGATTGGCACGCGGGCATGTGATAGTGATCAATCTAAAACTGAGTGTTGTTGTTGACGTTGTTAGTGTTATTGGTGTGAGTGTTGTTGTTGTTTTTGTTGATGGTTCTGTGGTTATTCGTATTAGTGTTGTTATTGTGTATGTTGCTCTTGCTGTTGCTGTTGTTATTGTTGTTGTTGTTGTTGCTGTTGCTGTTGCTGTTGTTGTTGTTGGCGTCGTTGTTGTTGGCGTTGTTGTTGTTACTGTTGTTGTTGGTGTTGTCGTGAGTGCTGTTTTTGCTGAATATCAGCCAGCGCTGTCTCCAAATAGATCGGAGGACAGGAGGAGGACGAGAGGAGGGTGGGAGGAGGACGAAAGGAGGACGGGAGCAGGACGGGAGGAGGACGGGAAGAGCAAAATCAAGCAAGCGCAAGCAAGCAAGCGGAAGCAAGCAAGCGCAAGCGAGCAAAACAAGCAAGCGAGAGCCAGCGATCACGTGCAAGCAAGCAAGGGGAAGCAAGAGCAAGCAACCGAGAGCAAGCACGCAAGAGCAAGCAAGCAAGTGCCACTGGACACAGGGGGGGTGCCATCAGAAAAGGGGGGGGGGGCATTGGAAAAAGGGAGGGGGGGGTGCTGAAGACCAATTACTTATGATGAGCTAGAACTCCTATAGGGCAAGCCTATTTGGAGAACTTTCAGTTCTGAAGAATAAGTATTGTTGATTCCCCCCCCGCCTGGTGAACATCGGACTTTCAATTGAAGTGCCCCTCCCGGGACTCGCATCCTGTTTTTTATCAGGGAAAGTCTTGAGCGTCAACCTGCGCCACCGGCCCCCGAGTTACAACAACAACAACAACAGCGGCTCCAGCCTGATACTTCCTCACAGTTTATGGAGAACTCAGGCTCTCGCGCGGGACTTCCTCACAACTTATGCAGAACTCGCGCTCTTGCGTTGGACTTTTTTCCAATGTATTCAGACGCCGCGCCCTCGACACTCAGGAGTCACGCTCTCGCTGTGGATTGTTGTCGTCGTCGTCGTCGTCGTTGTCGTCGTTGTTGTTGTTGTTGTGGTTGTTGTTGTTTTTGTTTGTTGTTGTGGTTGTTGTCGTGATTGTTGTTGTTGTTGTTGCTGCTGTTGTTGTTGTTGCTGTTGTTGTTGTTTGTGTTGTTATTGTTGTTGTTACTGTGCTAGTTTTGTGTCTGTTGATGTTGTGGTTGTTGTTGTTTTTGTTTGTTGTTGTGGTTGTTGTCGTGATTGTTGTTGTTGGTCGTCGTCGTCGTCGTTGTTGTTGCTGTTGCTGTCAAGTTTTTATCTCTAAAGAGTGATACCGGAGAAAACACACAATCATATTTTTGTTTGGGTCTATAGGGCTACAGGGCTATAGGGCTATAGGGCTATAGAACTAGGGCTATAGGGCTATAGGACTATAGGGCTTTTGGGTAAGTAGGGGGAATAGGCCTGTAGGATTATTAGGGCATTAGGGCTATGAGGCTGTAGGGCTCTGGGGCTACAGAGCTAAAAGGCTACGCGGCTATAAGGCTATAGGGCTATAGGGCTACCGGACGCCCGGGTGCCCGGGCACCTGGGCACCCGGGCACCCGGGCGCCCGGGCACCCGGGCGCGCCCGGGCACCCGGGCACCTGGGCATGGCACCCGGGCACCCGGGCACCCCTGGGCACCCGGGCACCGGGGCACCCGGGCACCGGGGCACCCGGGCACCCGCGGGTTTTTGGGCACCTGGGCATTGGGGCACCGAAATCGGCGACGTAGGTCACCTACACATATGATGAAACCGCTAGAACCCCTACTGAGACAAGCTTTAATTGAGGAACATGTATAGTTGATCCCCCCCTGGTGCCCACTGTGTTTTTAAAGTGACGTGCTCCCTCCGGGGCTCGCACCTGTTTTGTACAAGGGGAAGTCTTGCGACTCTTATTGGGTTGTTGCCCCGAGTGTACAACAACAGCAGTTCCCGCTTGATAGTTCTTCACCATGTGTTCCAAGATCGTGTTCTCGCGTGGGACTTCCAAACAATGCATGCAGGAATCGCGCTCTCGCGTGGGACTTTTCGCGGTTGATTCAGACGCCGCGCCCTAGAATCATGCTCTTGGCGTTTCTCACGGTTTATTGGAGACACTTCGTGTTCATCGTTCGCCCATTGTAGTTGAACCAATGCACCCCTTCCGCACCACCAATCTTTCGCCCTGCCTGCTCTCTCTCTCTCCTTGCGCGCACGGCCTGTCGCACTGACTGACCATGTCTGCTTCCGCAGCTATATTACTTTGGCCCTAGGGAAACGGACAGGGAGCGAGCCTGCGGCGCGTGCGCGTGCGTCGGCCGGCGGGCCGGCCTCCTCCCTTCAGTGCTACTTTAGTGTATGCTTGACAGCATTATCCTTTCTTCCCCATGTCATCTGCGGAGCCCACTGACCATGATATATTATCGGATCATCTTGCATGGAATCTGAATATCCAGGCAAAATACTAGGTGTCGCGGAAGCGCAGACGACTCCAAATTGGGAGGGGAATCGTGAACCCCGTGCGGGTTTTTTGGGTATATTTCCTTGCGCGCTGTCTCTCATCATTCCCATCGCCGAGTGGCTTGAGGTATGCCACGGGACTGGCCGATGACAAAAGTGTGGTGGTTTGATCAACGGCCCGTCATCATTACTAACGGATCAGTGGAAGCGGACCCCTGGCAAACACGTTTGAGGAGGATGGGGGAGGGAACGCAGGGCTTTAGGCGAGAACGAGGAAACGGAATAGAACAAGGGCGAGGACACATGAGGAAAGGACAACGAACAACAAAATGATAGTGGCGATGGCGAAAAAGTTGTTTCAATCTAGTTGCCGTATGCCGGCATGGGCCTCCACTACTAGTGTGCGCCCTTGCACAATGGGCTGATTATCTTCTTCTTTCCAGGAATTACCTGCCTGTGACCCTCGCCTTTTCCTGTCTATCCTCTCGTTGCGTGTTCTTTTTGTAGACAGGCACGCGGCACCATGCATGTGTCGCAGTTTGTTGATGTTCGTGGGGCCGCACGCGTGGTGCGACGGCACCTGAGGATCTACTGTGCGGTTGTGGTGTCTGTCGGTGTTACTCGGGAAAGCCGTATCATTGGATAGATTGGCTCGCAAGTGCCGTTGGTGGTCTGAAAAATGAGTGCCCCTCGCTTGTTTTCAGCTGCGTCTCAACATTTTGCGGCCTTCGTGCCTTGCCGCAAAAGTCGGCCCCAAGCGCAAAACAACTATCGCTGGTTTGATTTACATACCTTTTTCATCTCGCCTGCATGTTAGGGTGAAAGACATCAGAGCATTGGCGCGAAACGCCAATTCAATATTGCGTCGTGTTTATATTATTATACATGTATGTTTGTATGCACGTAATGCAATGTAGTGTAATGGAATTCATTGTAATGTAATGTATTGTAGTGTGGTGCACTGTGTTGTTGGGTATGGAAAATGTACGGTAAATGTCATGTGATGTATTGTATTGTGTTGTATTGTATTTGAAGGCATGTGTTGTAATGTAATTTATTGTAATGTAATGGAATGTGATGTAATGTGATGTAATGTAGTGTAATGTAATGTAAGGTAATGCGTTGTAATGCAACGCAATGTAATATAATTGATGCATGTGATTGCATGCATGTGTGTATGTCTGCATTCATGCACGTATGTAGGTATGCATGTATGTATGTATGTATGTGTGTATGTTCGTAAGTATGTATGTATACATGTGTACGCATGGTTGTAGGTAGTGTATGAGGGTATGTATGTATTCATGCATGCATATATGTATGTATGTATGTATGTGTGTATATATGTAGGTGCGTATGTTTGTGTGTATGTATGTATGCATGCATGCGGGCATGTATGTATGTATGTATGCATGCATGTATGTCTGTATGTATGTATGTATGTGAGTATGCGTGCATGCATATTTGTGTGTATGAATGCATGCATGCATGTATGCACACATGTATATACATCTATGTGTATCCAGCTGCCCACGACAAGTCCCGCCACCGTGCCTCGGTTGTGGGTTATAAGCCTAGTGGATGTTCGTTGGAATCTCGTGGGGGGCCTCTCGGGGGCCTCTTGGAAGCAGTTTCGAAGCCTCTTGGGGGCCTCTTGGCGGCCTCTCGAAGGCCTCTTGGGCCCCTCCTGCGGCCTCCTGGGGGCCCCTTGGGGCGAAAGGCATTTTCGATTCATGTTCCCTCTCTGGGGCCCCTGTTGGGGCCGTATTGGGCGCCTCTTGGGCCATCTTGGGGCGCTCGTGGGCCGTCTTGGCGCCCTCTTGGAGGTCTCTTGGGCAGTAGTTTTGGGGTGGTCTTGGTGTCTCTTGGGCCGTCTTGGAGCGTCGGAAAGCCGAAAAGGCGAGAACGCCCAAATTCTTCAAACACGAATGGAACATCAATGATGTTTGCCTTTCGGGGCCCCATTGGGAGGAGATCTCTTGGAGGCCTCTTGGAGGCCTCTTGGGGCGCCTTAGAAGCCTCTTGCGCCATCTTGGGGCCATCTTCGTCGTCTTCGAGCGATCGTTCGGCGACTCGGTGTCCCCTTGGACCGTCTTGGGGGCCTCCTTGGCCGTCGTGGAAGCCTTGGAGAGCTCCAGGGAGGCGCCATGGCCGCTCAGGGACCCCCCGGGGGGTCCCCAGCCCAAGAAGGCTCAAAGAGGACCCCGACGAGTGCCCCGAGATGCCAACATTAATTATTTCCCTTGTGTTTCTGTTTGCATTTTGCGTTCAAGCCTTCTCGGGCTTCCAACGCTCCCAGACGGCTCAAGAGGCGCCCCAGGCTGCCGTCAAGGCGGCTCCAGAGGGGTGGCGTCAACGATGCTTCAAGACCGCTCCAAGAGGACCCCCAGAAGCAAACATCGCTCCATCCCCTCAGGGAAAGTGCATGCTTCAGCGTGATCTAGTTGCTTCAGCGCGTTGCGTGTACAGTCGGGGCTCTGAAGAAGGAACCCTTTTCGTTGGGGAGTGGCTCCGCGTTCCTTAAGTGTTTCACAGCTTGCCTCAGGCTTTTTTTACGTTTTCGACCGGATATCGAAGGTTAACTCATGGAAACAAGGGGCCTCGTTCCTTAGTTAGGGTTTCTTAGGTCAACGCACCGACGGTACGCGCACGCCGTCGTGATCGTCGTGTGGGTCCGAAAGCCGTGCACAGCGACCCGCATCTCCGCCCCTGGCGGAACACCACGCTGCGGGGCCCCGACGCATGGGAGGGCAGCGTGTGCAGCAGCTGGCCTCTTGCGTTTTATACCACATCTGCGTCGCTGTCTTCCGCTTCCACCTCTTCCAGGGGCATGGGGTCTGCTCACCAGCCTCGAACTCATCCCTACCCCTAGGAGTGACACGCCAAAAGGAGATGACAATCCTAGGGATGCACCCCCAGAAACGGAGGAAATCCCTAAGGTCGCCACCGTGATGAGGCGATGCCCAACACAGGGATAGGGGAGGAGGAGGAGAAGGAGGAGGAGGAGGAGGAGGAGGAGGAGGCCTGTTCCAGGCTGGCAATCTGCAGCAGGTTCGGACCGCGCCGAGCCCGCCGAGCGGAGAGACCCCCTCCGCGCCTTCGCTCCTCGCTGGCTTGGCCCGGCGCGCTCGTGAGGCCGGGTGGCCCGATCTCGGGGCTCTGCTTGAGTCGGGCCTGTCCCCCTACAGGGGGATTTTGGACGACAAATAAAAGAGAGCCCAAAACTGCTCCAGAATGGCAGCAAAAACGATCCAAAAAATAGCCCCCAGTCTTTGGACTGTGTTTTGATTATTTTGGGGGTATTTTTTATTTTTCGTCGAGATTCCCCCTGTAGGGGGACAGGCCCGACTTACGGCTATGCTGTCAGTCAGCGGGCTTTGAAGGCCTGCTCGGGCCAGGCGAGTTGTTCCGTCTGCAGGGGCGCGACGTGCGACCCGTCGGCGGGAAGGCCGATTTGATCGGGCCCGACGAAAGGGGGGCATTGGGAAAAAGGGAGGGCTACGAAATCTGCTGCATGCAGCTGGTTTCGGCCCCACCGAGGGGCCCATTCCTCGATACATAGCCGCCTCCGGCGCCGCCGCCTCCGGCGCCGGGAGGCGCCAGGAAAATCAGCTGCGCGAGCTGTTTCTCCCCCTCCCCTTTTCCCTCACCTTCCAAAAAAACTAGGCCTAAAACCAGGACGTAGAGTAGCTCTGGGACAGGTTTTTCAGTCGGGTGCTATTTTCTAGCCCTCCTGGAAGGTCAGGGTTGCAGGGCTCGTTTCGATTCCTCCGATTCGATTCGATTCGATTTCGATGGCTTCCGATTCCGATTCGATTCGACTTGAGATTCCGACTTGGGCTCCGATTTCTTATTGGAGGCCTACTAGCCTGCCGATGTCTGCCGATTCGACTTTTCCCGACTCGGCTGCAGATTTCCGCCGACCCGATTCCTTTCCATCGCCGATCCGACTCGTCGCTTCGATCCTGGGCTCTCCTGGGGTTGCTGTCGCACCCCCCCCTTCCGCCCGGCCCGATCGGAGCCTCCGCGACGCCAGCACGGGGCAGGAGGAGGAGGAGGAGAAGGAGGAGGAAGAGGAGGAGAAGGAAGGAGGAGGAAGGAAGAGGAAGAGGAGGAGGAGGAGGAGGAGGAGGAGGAAGGAGGAGGAGGAGGAGGAGGAAGGAGGAGAAGGAGGAGGAGGAGGAGAAAGAGGAGGGGCAGCGACGTGGCCGCACGGACGCCGTAAGTATCTGTAGAGCGCGCCCGCCCCCTCGCCCTGCCGGCCCTCTGCCACGGGGCGCCGCCCCTGAAAACTTTGCTCCGGCGGTCCCCAGGGCACAGGAGGAGGAGGAGGAGGAGGAGGAGGAGGAGGAGGAGGAGGAGGAGAACGAGGAGGAGGAGGAGAAAGAGGAGGAGGAGGAGGAGAAAGAGGAGGAGGAGGAGGAGCCACCGCCAGGAGGAAACGGAGCAGGAGGAGGAGGCGCCAACGCCGGCGACGAGGACGACGAGGACCGGGACGACGGGGGCGGGGAGAAGAGGAGGGCAGAGGGGACCCTGCCCCGGCCTCCTCCCTCCATGCCTCCTTCCCGAGGCCGGTTGACGCGTCTGCTGGGGGCTCTTCGGCTGGGAGGGCGAGGACTAATTTTTATAGCCTCCGGCGAGGCGGGTGCACAGCCCTGCTTTATATAAGGAGCGACCTCAATGGACGCCCGAACCGCACGAGTGTGCATAGCCTTGACAGCTGCAGAGGCAGCAGAGCACGACATGCCGGCAGAGACCACAGATTTGTGAATTTCGGGCTCAAGTCTCCCGCTTGCGCTAGGGGAACAAAAAATGACATAAACATACAAATTCGGAGGTCCGCGCGGATTCTCGGATCGGCGCTGGGGCCCCACGGTGGCGCCTCCGGCGCCGCCCCTGGCGCGCTCCGCGCGCCAGGGAGGGGGTCCAGCGCCGATCCGAGAAACCCGCGCGGACCTCCGCATTTTTATGTTTATGTCACTTTCTGTTCCCTTATGCGCGGCCTTCCGTGCCTGCTTGCTCAAGCTGATATAGTGCCAGACTTCTGGATCTACTCATGATCGGGCAGATGGCTTTCGACCAGCGCGTGGAGGAGACGGAGCAGGGAGCTTGCTGCTCGCGCCCCATCTTTTCCCGCGTCTCAGCCTCCTCCGCCTTCTCTCCCTCGGGCCTGGGCTCGGCATTCAGGAGGGAAAGAAACACACAGACACAATTAATCGGCGACTCCCCAGAAAATACAGGAAAACATGGGAAGTGTGAGGGAAGACAGAAAACCAGCAAATATAGGAAAATATGGGGAATCGTTTCATTCGTGTGATTTGTTTGTGTACCCCAGGGCCCCTTCAGGCGTGCACCTTCTGGGCACTGCACGCTCCAGGCTGGAGGCCTGGAGCCTGGCCTTGCGTGTGCTGGCCTTGCGTGTGCTGCGCGCTCCCGGCGGGAGGCGGGCCCCCTCCCCCTCCCGGCCTTGCACGTTTTTCGCTCGATTCTCGACAAAAATAACCTCTCGATTCCATCGCCTCTCGAAAAAAAAACCTCTCGATTCTCGATTCTCGATTCTGGAACCGTGAGAGGCTCGGGCTGCCGCCAGCGCAGGTGTTCGTCAGGGGCAGCGTCAGGGGGGGGGGAACGAGGTAGAGGGGGTTGCTCCGGGTTCGGGCCGGACGGAAGGGGGGGATTGGAAAAGGGGGGGTTAGGAAATTCGCTGCATGCAGCTGGTTTCGGCCCCACCGAGGGGCCCATTTCCTCGAGACATAGTCGCCTCCCAGCGCCGGGAGGCGCCAGGGAAATCAGCTACGTGAGCTGATTCTCAAACCCCCCTTTGCTATCCCCCCCCTTTCGCCCGACCCGATAGGGGGACTTTTGCCAGGCAGCTCAGGAGAAGCTCAGGACACAATGCGATGATTCGACCAATCGGCGAGAGCGCTGAAAAGACCCGTGCAGATGGGTCTTTTCGGTTTCAGCGCGGCCAAAGACGCCCCCCGAGGTCTCCCAAATCGCCTCGAGACTGCCCAAGAGGCCCTCAAGAGGATCCCTAGACGGCCCAAGAGGGTCCGAAGACGGACCAAAAAGCCCCGAAGACGGACCAAAAAGCTCCGAAGACGGCCCAAGAGGGCTCCAAGCGGTCTCCGAGAGGGCCTCAAGATGGGCCCAAGAGGGGGAACCCGAGCTGCCATTTTGAGCCCTCTCTCTGCTCGAAGATGGCCCCCGAGGTCGCCAACAGTCGCCCAACAGGGCAGGCCCCAAGAGATCCCCAGGAGGCGCAAAAGAGTGCACAAAGAGGATCCCAAGCGATCCCAGGAGGCTCCCGAGAGTTTGTGCCTCTCTCCATATATTATTCTGCCTCCTGTCTCTTTCCTTCCTCGTCCCTCCGCATGTGCTCCGCCAGACGGCGTGGCAGCGCCTGCATGCTGTTTCAAGATAGATTTCTCTCCGTGCTCCTTTACCCGTCCTTCGGCCTGCATGTGCTCCGCCAGCTGGCGTGACAGCGCATGCATTCAGTATCAAAGCTGCGTTCCCTCCCTCCTGCGTCTTTCCTCGATCTTCATGCAAGTGCTCCGCCACCTGGTGTGACAGCGCGTGCATTCTATACATAGAGGCAGCTTGCTCTCCGTCCTCCTTCCTTCCTCGTTCCCTCTGCACGTGCTCCGCCAGCTGGCGTGGCAGCGCGCGCACGATCTCAATGCAGTTGTTGTCCATCCTCCTTCATTCCTCGCTCCTCCCGCAGGTGCTCGGCGAGACAGGCCAAGAAAATGTGACGACATCCAAAGACCCGCAGACGACGGCCTCGACACTTCACCGGAGAGCCAGTCGATGCCCCAAGGCTGTTCAGCGATGTCCCCGACGAACCCGCAAACCAAGACGTGCGTGTCGTGACAACGATCTTGCAACCCTGGACGGCGCCATTGGGGCTAAAGACACTTGTCCTCCCCCCAAGACAGCGCCTAAACAGCCCCAAAGCCAGTTCAAGGACATAAGGAAGCCCTGCGAGACATCCCAGAACCGGCCCAAGATGGTCGCAACCCTTCTCCGACAGCCAGTCGCCCCCAAACCCCGACCTCCGTGTCATCTTAGCGCCATGTGCTGGTCTAAAACCTCAGCGCGCGAAGCGTGCGCGTGGTTCTGGTGGGATATACATGTTGAATGGCACGCGAGCAGATAGGAGCGAACAGTTTTAAGTTATTGTTGTTCTTGTTGTTGTTGTTGTTGCTGTTATTGTAGTTGTTGTTATCATTGTTATTGCTGTTGTTGTTGGTCGTCGTGGTTGTCATTGCTGCTGTTGATGAACCCTCTCCGGCAACCGTTCTATTTCTCAATCCAAGTGTTTCTCTTGGGGTTCGCACCCTGTTTTTTACATGGGACGGGGAGGTGTCACTCAACTGTGTCCCTGGCCCCCAGTTTACAACAACAAGAGCTCCCGCCGAATGCTTCCTCACAGTTTATTGCCAAATCGCGTTCTCGCGCGGGACTTCCTCACAATTACATAGAAATCGCGCTCTCGCGTGGGACTTCCTCGCAATATATGTAGACGCCGCGAGCTCGACACTCAGGAATCACGCTCTCGCTATGGATTTTCGCCCGATTTCTTGGTGAGAATCGCGCTATCGCTCCAGACGTTCTCGTGATTCATGCAGGACGCACGCTTCTGTAACCCGCCTGCTCGACCTGGCCGCCCTGGCCCGTTTACCTGACTTGCCCGTTAGGGTCTACCCGTCCGATCTGCCCGTATGGTTCTGCCAAGTGTTTTCTGCTCCCAGCCTTCCTCCTGCTACTTTCGCTCGTGCGCCATCCTCCTCCCTCCCCCTTGTCCCTTCCTTCCATCCGTCCTCCTCTTCCCCTTCCTGAGGAGCTGCACAAAAGACACGTTGCACGACAGAAAGACATACCTCTCATGGGCGTTCGATGGAAGACGAAGAGGGTGGATATCGATGGTGCGGGATACAAGTGTTGAATGGCACGCGAGCAGATAAGAGCGAGCAGTCTTACACATGTTGTTGTTGTGGTTGTCGTAGTCGTAGTCGTAGTCGTAGTCGTAGTAGTAGTAGTAGTAGTAGTAGTAGTAGTAGTAGTAGTAGTAGTAGTAGTAGTAGTAGTAGTAGTAGTAGTAGTAGTAGTAGTAGTAGTAGTAGTAGTAGTAGTAGTAGTAGTAGTAGTAGTAGTAGTAGTAGTAGTAGTAGTAGTAGTAGTAGTAGTAGTAGTAGTAGTCGTAGTATCGTCGTAGTAGCAGTAGTGTTCGTAGTAGTAGTAGTAGTAGTAGTAGTAGTAGTAGTAGTAGTAGTAGTAGTAGTAGTAGTAGTAGTAGTAGTAGTAGTAGTAGTAGTAGTAGTAGTAGTAGTAGTAGTAGTAGTAGTAGTAGTAGTAGTAGTAGTAGTAGTAGTAGTAGTAGTAGTAGTAGTAGTAGTAGTAGTAGTAGTAGTAGTAGTAGTAGTAGTAGTAGTAGTAGTAGTAGTAGTAGTAGTAGTAGTAGTAGTAGTAGTAGTAGTCGTCGTAGTAGTAGTTTAAACAGCAGTGTTCGTAGTAGCAGTCGTAGTAATAGTAGTAGTAGTTGTTGTTGTCGTAGTAGCCCTAGCAGTCGGAGTAGTAGTAGTAGTAGTAGTAGTAGCAGCAGTGGTAGTAGTGGTAGTAGCAGTCGTAGTAGTGGTAGTTGTCGTAGTGGTAGTAGTATTGGTTGTACGAGTGGTAGTCGGTGGTCGTAGTAGCTGTAGTCAAAGTAGTAGCAGTAGTAGTAGTAGTAGTAGCAGCAGCAGTATTAGTAGTAGTAGTAGTCGTAGTATTAGTAATAGTAGTGCTCGTAGTAGTCGTCGTCGTAGTAGTAGTCGTAGTAGTCGTAGTAGTAGTAGTAGTAGTAGTAGTAGTAGTAGTAGTAGTAGTAGTAGTAGTCGTAGTCGTAGTCGTAGAAGTAGTAGTAGTCGTAGTTGTACTACTATTGTTATTAGTAGTAGTAGTACTAGTCGTGGTAGTAGTAGTAGTAGAAATAGTAGTCTCCGTAGTAGTAGTAGAAGTAGTCCTCGTAGTAGGGGTAGCAGTAGTAGTAGTAGTAGTAGTAGTAGTAGTAGTAGTAGTAGTAGTCGTAGTTGTAGTTGTAGTTGTAGTTGTAGTTGTAGTAGCTGTAGTAGCTGTAGTTAAAGTTGTAGGAGTAGGAGGAGTAGTAATAGTAGTAGTAGTAGTAGTAGCAGCAGTAGCAGTGTTAGCAGTAGTATTACGATCAGTCGTAGTAGTAGTAGTAGTAGTAGTAGTCGTCGTAGTCGTCGCCGTAGTAGTAGTAGTAGTAGTAGCAGTAGTAGTAGTCGTAGCAGTGGTCGTAGTCGCCGTAGTAGGGGTATTTGTAGTAGTCTTCTTATTATTTTTAGTAGTAGTAGTGGTAGCAGAAGTAGTAGTAGTAGTAGTAGTAGTAGTAGTAGTAGTAGTAGTAGTAGTAGTAGTAGTAGTAGTAGAAGTAGTAGTAGTAGTAGTAGTAGTAGTAGTAGAGTAGTAGTAGTTAGTAGTAGTCGTAAGTAGTAGTAGTAGTAGTAGTAGTAGTAGTAGTAGTGTAGTAGTAGTAGTAGTAGTAGTAGTAGTAGTAGTAGTAGTAGTAGTAGTAGTAGTAGTAGTAGTAGTAGTAGTAGTAGTAGTAGTAGTAGTAGTAGTAGTAGTAGTAGTAGTAGTAGTAGTAGTAGTGGTAGCCGTCGTCGTAGCAGTTTTAGTAGGATTAGTAGTAGTAGCCGTAGTAGTAGCCATGATATTTGTAGTAGTAGTAGTGGTAGTAGTAGTAGTAGTGGTACCAGTACTCGTAGCAGTAGTAGTAGTAGTAGTAGTAGTAGTAGTAGTAGTAGTAGTTGGTGTTGTTGTTGTTGTTGCTGTTTCTGCTGGTGTGGTTGTTGTGTTTGTTGTTTTTGTGTTTGGTGTTGTTAGTGTTGCTGCTGTTTATGTGGTGGTTGTTGGTCGTGTTGGTGTGGCTATTGTTCTTGTTGTTGGTGTTGCTGTTATGGTTGTTTGTGTTGGTGTTGTGTTGTGTTGTTGTTGTTGTTGCTGTTGAACTCGCATCACTGAAGAAGAAGTACTGATGACCCCCCCCTCCGGTGACCATTGTGCTTTTTCAATTGAAGTGCTCACCCCAGGGCTCGCACACTGTTTTTCCCGCGGGTTGCAACAACAACGGCTCCCGCTTGAGACTTCTTCATAATTTGGCCAGGACCCCGCTCCCGCCTGAGACTTCCTCGCATTTTACTCAGGAGTCGCGCTCTCGCATGGCGCTTCCTGACACTTCATTCAGGAATCGATTTCTCGGCGCTCTGGAGTTGCCCTTTCGCTGGAGACTTGTGTGCAATGCAATTAACTCAAGAATCGCGCTCTTGCGTTGGAGTTCCCCGCGATTTAATCGCCGCGCTCCCGACACTCAGCCACCCAGGAGTCGCGCTCACGCTTAGGATTCCCTCACAGCATACAATCGGGATCTCGCTGCCCTTCGTGATCCCGTTGCAGCCCTTCGTGACCCCCAAGCTGCCCTTCGTGGCCCCGCTGCACCCCTTCGTGGCCTCCTCGCTGCCCTTCGTGGCCCCGTTGAAGCCCTTCGTGGCTCCCTCGCTGCCCTTCGTGGCCCCGTTGTAGCCCTTCGTGGCCCCCAAGCTGCCCCTTTTGTGGCCCCGTTGCACCACTTCGTGGCCCCCTCGCTGCCCTTCGCGGCCCCGTTGTAGCCCTTCGTGACCCCGTTGCAGCTCTTCGTGGCCTCCTCGCTGCCCTTCGTGGCCCCGTTCTACCCCTTCGTGGCCCCCTCGCTGCCCTTCGCGGCCCCGTTGCAGCCCTTCGTGACCCCCTCGCTGCCCTTCGTGGCCCCGTTGTAGTCCTTTGTGGCCCCTTCGCTGCCCTTCGTGGCCCCGTTGCAGCTCTTCGTGGCCTCCTCGCTGCCCTTCGTGGCCCCGTTCTACCCCTTCGTGGCCCCCTCGCTGCCCTTCGCGGCCCCGTTGCAGCCCTTCGTGGCCCCCTCGCTGCCCTTCGTGGCCCCATATATGTATGCCCTTCGTGGCCCCGGTCGTTCGCGCCCGTCGTGGCCCCATATGCATGCGATTCGTGGTCTCGCTGTCGCCATTCTTGGCCCCCTCGCTGCCCTTCGTGGCCCCGTTGTTGCCCTCAGTGGCCCCGTCGTTGTCTTCTGCGGCCCGATATATGTAAGTTCTTCATGGCCCCTGCCATATGCATGCCCTTCGTGGCTTCGCTGTCGCCTTTCGTGGTCCCCTCGCTGCCCTTCGTGGCCCCGTTGCTACCCTCAGTGGCCCCGTCTTTGCCCTCTATGGCCCCGCATTATCTGCCCTTCGTGGCCCCCGCTCGTTCGCGCCCTTCGTGGCCCCGTACGCATGTCTTTCGTGGCCCCATTGTCGCCCTTCGTGGCCCCTTTCCTGCCGTTCGTGGCCCCGCTCTCGCTCTCGCTCTCGCTTTCGCTCGCTTTTGCTTGTCGTCGTCGTCGTCGTGATGGTAGGTCCTCTACCCGTCTCTCTTGGGAGATCGGGTTGCCGCCGATCAGCTTTGCCGCTGGCCACGCCGACGGTCCGCGGCCACCCCGCCGCTTGCCGGGGCCCCGCCTGCAGGGAAGAACGATATACCGTCCAAAAGGGGTACGATCGAAGAAGAAGAAGAAGAGGGCGGGTATCGAGGGTTCGGGAAATGCACGTTGAATGACATTCGAGCAGATAAGAGCGAACAGTCTTGAACTGATTGTTGATGTTGTTGCGTTGTTGTTGCTGTTGTTGTTGTTGTCGTTGTCGGTGTCATGGTCGTCGTCGTTGTCGTTTTC
>CAUYUJ010007479.1:7500-15000 GCA_963575745.1 Prorocentrum cordatum | reverse complement strand
GCCGACATCCGCCGTCCCAGCAAAACCAGCGCTCCCGCTCGATACTTCGTTTTGTTTTACGCTGGACTCGCGCCCTACTCTCTTCAGCATTGGCGCCGCTCCCAGCAACAACGGCGGCCCTGTTCGAGATTTCCTCCCTTCCCATTCATGGCCAGGTCCTTGCCTCGCCGCCGACAGCCCCCATCCCCACCAAGGCAATCCTGTCGCTCGATACTTCCTTGTGCTTTACCCTTGGCTGGGGTTCCACTGGCGGTTTCGCGACGGCGCAGCAAGGCGCGGGCATGTGTTTTCGAGGCGGGATATGCTGAAATTCTTCGGAGGTGTTTGCAATACCTCATTCGGCGGGATATCTGGGCATGGGAATAACGTACCCCATGATGGAGATGGTTATCATAATGGTCGCATGCTTCGTGTGGAAACATCGCACATGAGGGTAAAATGGTTGTTGTCGTCGTCGTCGTCGTGATTGTTTTGTTGTTGTTGTTGCTGCTGCTATTGTTGTTGTTGTTATTGTTGCTGCTGTTGTTGTTGTCGTTGTTGAACTCTCACTCTTGAAGAATAATTATTGTTGACCCACCCCCACGGGTGCACATTGTTTTTTCAATTGAAGTGCCCCCTCCGGGGCTTGCACTTTGTTTTTTGTCGCGGAAAGTCTTCCTGCTCAAACTGGCCCCTTGGCCCCCGGGTTACAACAACAACGGCTCCCGCCTGAGAGTTCCTCACAATTTAGCCAGGACCCCCGCTCCCGCCCGAGACTTCCTCGCATTGTATTCAAGAATCGCGCTTTCGCTGAGGACTTCCTTGCGATTTATTCAGGAATCGCTCATCCTGCGCTCTGGAGTCGCGCTCTCGCTGGAGACTTGCTTGCAATTTACTGGAGAATAGCGCCCTTGCGTTGGAATTTCTTGCAAATTACTCCAGCGCCGCGCTCCCGACACCCAGGCACCCAGGAGTCGCGCTCACGCTTAGGACTCCTTCGCGGATTATCTAGGAATCGGGATCTCGCTGCCCTTCGTGGCCCCGTTGCAGCCCTTCGTGGCCCCCTCGATTTGTTTCGTGGCCCCGTCGCAGCCCTTCGTAGCCCCTTCGTTTTGTTTCGTGGCCCCGTTGCAGCCCCTCGTGGCCTCCTCGTTGCCCTTCGTGGCCCCGTTGCAGCCCTTTGTGCCCCCTCGCTTTGTTTCGTGGCCCCGTTGCAGCCCTTCGTGGCCCCCTCGCCGCCATTCGTGGCCCCCTCGCTGCCCTCCGTGGCCCCGTTGCAGTCCTTCGTGGCCCCCTCGCTGCCCTCCGTGGCCCCGTTGCAGCCCTTCGTGGCCCCTTCGCTTTGTTTCGTGGCCCCATATATGTATGCCATTCGTGGCCCCCGCTCGTTCGCGCCCGTGGTGGCCCCATATGCATGCCCTTCGTGGCCCCGCTGTCGCCCTTCGTGGCCCTCTCGCTGCCCTTCGTGTCCCCGTTGCTGCCCTCAGTGGCCCCGTCCTTACCCTCCGCGGCCCAACATACGTATGCCTTTCGTGGCCCCCGCTCGTTCGCGCCCGTTGTGGCCCCATGTGCATGCCCTTCGTGGCCCCGCTGTCGCCGTTTGTGGCCCCCTCATTGTCCTACGTGGCCCAGGTGCTACCCTCAGTGGCCCCATCGTTGCCTTCTGTGGCCCCGCATTATCTGCCCTTCGTGGCCCCCGCTCGTTCGCGCTCTTCGTGGCCCCATACGCATTCCCTTCGTGTCCCCGCTGTCGCCCTTCGTGGCCTACTTCGTGTCCTTCGTGGCTCTGCTGTCGTTTCTCTCGCTCTCGCTTTCGCTCGTCGTCGTCGTCGCCGTCGCCGTCGTTGCCGTCGTCGTCGACGTCGTCGTCGTCGTCGCGGTCGGTCCCCTGTCCGTCCCTCTTGGGGTCGGGTCGACGGTCCGCGGCCGCCCCGCCGATCAGCGCTGCCGCTGGCCAGGCCGACGGTCCGCGGCCGCCCCGCCGCTTGCCGGGGCCCGGGCAGCAGGGAAGAAAGGTATACCCCCCAAAAGGGGTTCGATCGACGACGAAAAGGGCGGGTATCGAGGGTTTGGGAAATTCGCGTTATTCGACACTCGAGCTGATAAGGGCGAACAGTCTTAAAATGGTTGTTGTTGTCGTTGTTGTTGAATTCGCAGTTCTGACTGATAATTATTGTTGACCCCCCCGCCGGGTGTACATTATGTTTTTCGATGGAAGTGCCCCTCCCGAGGCTCGCACGGTGTCGTTGGCCCCCAGTTTACAACATCAACGGCTCCCGCCTGCTCTTTCCTCACAATTTATTCACGAATCGCGCTCTCGTTTTGGATTTCCTTGCAATTTACCACCGAGTCGCGGCTCCCGCTGATATTTCTTGACAAATTCTTGCAGGATCGCGTTCTCGCGTGGGACTTCCTCGCAACTTACCACCGAGTCGCTTCGCTTGATATTTCCTCACAATTTATGCAGATGCCGGTCCTCGACACTCAGTAATCGCGCTCCCGCTACATATCGCCTGGCTTTTCAAGCAGGAATCACGCTTCAACCACCCGCCCGCTCGACCCGCCCGTCGGGGCCTGCCCGCCCGACCAGCTTGTTAATAACTCCAGCCGCCGCTCGCTGCGCTGCCAGTACTGGTTCCGCGGTCGCCTTCGCTCGCTGCCCTTCGTGGCCCCGTTGCTGCCCTCAGTGGCGTCGTCGCTGCCTTTCGTGGTCCCGTATACGAATGCTTTTCGTGGCCCCCGTTCGCTCGCGCCCGTCGTGGCCCCATATGCGTGCCCTTCGTGGCCCCGCTGTCGCCCTTTATGGCCCCCTCGCTGCCCTTCGTGGCCCCGGTGCTGCCCTCAGTGGCCCCGCTGTCGCCCTCTGTGGCCCCGTATACGAATGCCCTTCGTGGTCCCCGCTCGCTCGCGCCCGCCGTGGCCCCATATGCGTGCCCATCGTGGCCCCGCTGTCGCCCTTTGTGGCCCCCTCGCTGCCCTTCGTGGCCCCAGTGCTGCTCTCAGTGGCCCCGCTGTCGCCCTTCTGGCCTCGTATACGAATGCCCTTCGTGGCCCCCGCTCGCTCGCGCCCGTCGCGGCCCCATATGCAATGTCCTTCGTGGCCCCGCTGTCGCCCTTTGTGGCCCCCTCGCTGCCCTTCGTGGCCCCGGTGCTACCCTCAGTGCCCCCGTCGCTGCCCTCTGTAGCCTCGGATTTTATGCCCTTCGTGGCCCACGCTGGCTTTTGTCACGATTTACTTGGGAATCGCGCTATCGCTCGAGATTTCTTCGCGATTCATGCAGGACCCACGCTTCAGCAACCCGCCTGCTCGACCTCGTCGCCCGGGCCCACCTTCCCGACCTGCCCGCTATGGGTCTGCCCACCCGATCTGCCCGTCTGGTTCTATCACTTGTTTTCTGCTCCTTGCCCCCCTCCTGCTAATTTCTCCCGTGCTCCATTATTATCCCCCCCCTTCCACCCGTTCTCTCTTCCCTCGTTTTAGGGGCTGCACTAAATACACGCGGCAGGTAAGGAACACACACACATATATATATATATATATATATATATATATATATATATACACAAACATACATACATACTACATACATACAACATACATACATACATACATACACACATACATACATACACATGCATCATACATACATACATACATACATACATACATACATACATACATACATACCATATATATCCCCAAGAGGAGGAGGAGGAGGAGGAGGAGGAGGAGGAGGAGGAGGGCCAGGAGGAGGCGGAGGAGGAGGTGGAGGAGGAGGAGGAGGAGGAGAAAGGGGAGGAGGAGGAGGACGAGGAGAGGGAGGATCGGGGGGGAGGAGGAGGAGGAGGAAGGAGAAGAGGAGGAGGAGGAGGAATTATTTAAACATAATATCAGTAGTCATAATATGTTTGAATTTAATGTTCAAACGGGTACTAATAACAATCTGGATGCAGATTTCTATGAAGAGTAACACTAAACATGAGCATAAGCTCGTAGTTCTAATACAAAGAATGTGAAGCTTAACTCGAATAAGGTTACGTAAACGAATCGGAATTCTAATACTCACAGTTTTGGCCATTCATTCGAGTTGCTAATAATAAGAGTATTGATACTCAGGTTCGTCATAACAAACAACATAGTATAATAACACTAAGCAGCATAATACTACTAATAATAAGAATAATAAAAATACATAAGAAAATAAGAAGAGAAGAAAAGGAGGAGGAAGAGGAGGAGGGAGAGAGGGAGGAGGGAAGGGTGGGGGGAAGGAGGAGGGGGAGCCTGCGAAGGTGGGGACGGCTGCAACATGTTCTTCTTCGGCAAGGGCGCCGAGGTCCCCGGTGCAGCTTCTCGCGCGCCGCCCAGCCTTCCACCCTGCCAGATGCCCTCCCCCGCCTCCATCTCGTCCTCTTCTTCCTCCTCGTCCTCTGCCTCCTCTTCGTTCTCCCCGACTCCTCCTCTCTCTCGTCGTCCTGGTTCTTCTCCTGTTGCTGATGCTGCTGCTCTTCCTCCTACTCCTGCTCCTGCTCCTCCTCCCCCTCCTCCTCCTCCTCCTCCTCCTCCTCCCTCCTCCTCCTCCTCCTCCTCCTCCTCCTCCCCCTACTCCTATCCCGCGTCTCCTCGTCGTCCTCGTTACACTCCCTCGTCTCTCCTCCCTATCCCGCTCCCTCGTTGCACTCCCTCCTCCCGGGGGCGTTTTGGGCCCTCTCGGGGCGCTATTGGGGCGCCTCTGAGGTGCATTGGGCCCTCTTGGGTCGGCCGTTGCATGGCTGGCCCCTCTGGGATCGCTCCGTGGTAAACGAATTCCCCGTGCACAGAAAAATCGGGGGCGGCCAAGAGGGGGATGATGGCTAGGGGGGGTAGTCAAGATGGCGGGGTCATCGTATTTCCCCTAATTTCGTGGCGCCTCTTCTTATTTCAATACGTCCCCTGCCCCCCCCTTGGCCGCGCACATGCCGCTGGCCATGATTTGCGCCCCCTCTCTTGAACGCCCCCCTCTTGGCCGCCCCCGAAAAATATGAGCTGATCACTGCACAACAAAGTATGAGCTGATCACACTGCAGTCATGACGCTGACATAAGAAACAGTTCGAGCTCGGAAGTGGCTCGCTGTTCCTCAGGTCCCTCCATGGTTGTTACTCTACCGCTCCTTTTGCACCCAGACGCTTCTGGGGCGTCCGCTCCTTATTTGGTGTTCCCCATGGCAGTAGCTTGACACTACAGCCCCCTGGAAAAGTAATCCAACTTTTGCAGGTCGTGTCGAAGAATCGTCCAGGGGATTTCCCTGGGGTAGTTTTTCATCCTTGGTCCTTCGTGACGGTCACGGGGCTCGAAAACGGTCCCAATACTTAACCACGACGAAATACCGAAGGCGACACAAATAAATCAGCCTGGCGAAGGACTCGACCATCTGCAACTGTGGGTAACGCAGTTGTGAGTATCATCTTCGGTGGAGTTCTCTATGGGGCAACGACAACGTGTGAGGAATGTACCGAAATGGGCGCGGTCAGCGCATGCGAACGCAGCCACCGGCTTTTTCGGAAGGGTTCCCTACGGGGCCACGAAACGTGAGAGAGGGGTGCCCAAATGGGTGCGGCGGACGCGTGCGAACACCGCCACCGGGGCCTTCGGTGGAGCTCCCTATGGGCCACGAACCGTGTGAGGGGTGTGCCGAAATGGGTGCGGTGGGCTGCCTGCGAACGCAGCCATTGGGGGCCTTCGGTGGAGTTCCCTATGGGGTCAAGAAACGTGTGAGTGGCGAGCCGAAAATGATCGGGGCGAACGCATGCGAACGCAGCCACTGGGGCCTTCGGTGGGGCTCTCTGTGGGGCGGCGAAGCGTGCGAGGAACGTGCCGAAGTGGGTGCGGCGGGCGCATGCGAGCACCGTCACTGGGGCCTTCCTGTGGAGCTCCCTGGGGGGTCACGAAAGATGTGAGGGGAGTGCCGAATTGGGCGCGGCGGACGCCGTGCGAACGCAGCCGCGGGGGCCTTCGGTGGAGCTCCCTGTTGGGCTCACGACGCGCGCGGGGGGCGTGCCGAGCTGGGCGCCGCGCGCAGGAGCCCGCCGCGGGGCTCCCTGTGGGGGCGCGAAATTTGTGGGGCTCCATGCCATCTTCGCTCCTCCTCCTCCTCCTCCTCCTCCTCCTCCTCCCCCTCCTCCTCCTCCTCCTCCTCCCCCTCGTTTCATGGGGTCGCGACTCCTCCTCCCCCTCGGCCCTCGGTGGAGGTCCCGATGGGGCCGCGGCGCGCGTGAGAGGTGTGCCGAGATGGGGGGCGGCGGGCGCATGGTGAGCGCAGCCACTGAGGGTCTTCGGTGGGGCTCTCTTGGCGGTCACGAAACGTGTGAGGGGGGCCGAAGTGGGTGCGGCGGGCGCATGCGAACACCGTCATTGGGGGCCTCTGGTGGCGCTCCCGATGGGGCCACGAAGCGTGTGAGGGGTGTGCCGAAATGGGTGCGGCGGGCACGTGCGAACACCGTCATTGTGCCCTTTCTGTGGAGCTCCCTATGGGGCGACGAAAAGTGAGAGGTGTGCGGAATGGACTCGGCGGGCGCATGCGAACGCAGCCAGTGGGGCCTTCGGTGGAGCTCCCTATGGGGCCGCGACTCGTGTGAGGGGTGTGCCGAAAGTGTTGATTGGTGCGGAGGACAGGCAGTGACGAGAGGAGGGAGGGGGGGGGGAAGGAGGAGGGAGTGAGACGCGAAACGCTGTCTCTTCAAAACGAGGGCCCAGCACCATATGATGGTTGGGAGTGAATCGAAGATCGAAGTTGCATTACTTTCCCACAGCGGTGCAGTACTGTCGCGCTCTGCTCGCGCGGTGGGGTCCTGCGCTTGCGGGCAGGCGGCACCTGCACGCCGCGCCGCAGCTCCCTCAAAGGCGGGCCTACGCCGCGCGGTTCGAGGGCGCCCCCTCACCTCCGCCGACATGTTTTTCCCAGCCATGCTGTGGAGCTGGGCCCTCGTTCTGGAGAGACAGCGCCCCAGGGCACACTGCCTCCTCCTCCTCCCCCCCTCCCTCCTCCCATTCCTGCCTCTTGCTCTCGGCATCAGCCAACCATGTCGGGACACCCCTCGCACGATTCGTGACCCCATAGGGAGCTGCACCGAAGGCCACAGCGTCCGCAAGGCGCACCCGCACCCACTTCGGCACACCCCTCACACTTTTCGTGGCCCCGTGGGGAGCTCCACCAAGGCCCGATACGGTGGCGGTTCGGAGTTCCCCCTCCCAGGCGTAAGGGTATTACGCCTCGTGGCCCCATACGGAGCTCCACCGAAGGCCCCCGTGGCTGCGCTCGCATGGCACACCCCTCACGTGGCGTGGCCCCATGGGGAGCCCCTCTGGAGGCCGCAGCGGCACCCCCGCAGGGAGCACCCGCACCCGATTCGGCACGCCCGTCGCGCGTGTCGTGGCCCCACGGGGAGCTCCCTCGCCGAGGGCCCCAGCGGCAGCGTCCGCATGGCGTGCCCGCACCCACTTCGGCACACCCCCGTCGCACGCTTCGTGGCCCCACGGGGAGCT
>CAUYUJ010007479.1:0-2500 GCA_963575745.1 Prorocentrum cordatum | reverse complement strand
TCCTCCCCTCGCCCCAACGCGGGCCCCAGAGACGGTCCGCAGAGGCCATCCAATGCCATCCCCTTGCTCCCAGAGATCTCTCTGTTCACCCTGGTTGCCTACTCTGTTTCACTATATGTGTCTCTCCGTCCCTCTTCCCGTCAACCCTCATGACCAAGGTTTTCGAATGGGCTGGTGGGGATACACAATCCCGCCGTGGCGCTTCACCGCCATCGTTTGCGGCGTCAGAATGCATGCATTCGCTGAGGTACGGCCTCGCCGCAGGGATGGTGTCAGCAAGTGCCACAATTCAGCGTGTGAGGGGCCGCTACCAGCCCATGCCCGCAACCGAACAGTTGTGATTGCATCGTGGTACATGCAACAACAATCATGGGAAGCAAACGCGCAGTGGGCAATCGGCGAGGGCATGTGAGCTATTACCACGTCAGCCGTGTGCCCGAAAGCGTGGGCGGGAACGTAGATGTAGGGGCGGCTTGCCGTCACAGTTTGTCCCTTCTTCCTCCTCGGCCTCGCGTTCCCCCTTTCGTCGTGGTCCCTCTCCCGCCACGGCCAGATACACAGCAAGCACAGTCGCAGCGCTCCGTCGAGGCCGCCCAGAAGTCGAGACCAGTTCCCCGGGAGCGGTTCTTCGCCCGGAACCGTTTTTCGACAGTCCCTGGGCCCGGTGAGGGCCCCCAGAGGCCGAAACAATAGAGAGAGACACCTTCTGTCACGATTTGTTCATGACCTCGGTCTGGGCTCGTGGCAGCGAGATGCAGTTTAGACCACGGCGGCGTTGCAGTGGAAGCCCATCATGCCACGAAACACACTGCGTGCCTCCAGGGGGCCCTTTCTTGGGTTTCGATGGTTTTGCTACGGACAGCCTGACGTTCCCGCACCAAGAAGCAATGGAAGGTTTCTTGTGGAAGGTTTCTTGTGGAAGGTTTCTTCTGAAAGGTTTCTTGTGGAGGGTCTCAGGGTTGGGTTTCTTGTGGAAGGGTTCTTGTGGACTGGCCTCCACTGGATTGCAGCACGGATGCCCGCGGGATGCGCATCCTCGCCGTGCCGCGGCGCTCCATCCAGAGGCCGTCCGCACGAGCGCGCAGGTCCTGGATCGGGGGCGGCAAAGGGGGGGGTGATGACTACTCCAGGTTTCGAAATAAAGGGAGGGGGGTCTCATTTCGGGGGGGGGTCTCTTCCAGGCTATCTTGGAGGGCCTGGGGGGTCTGGGGACGATGTCTTGGAGGGTTCTCCCACGGAGGAGGTCTGAAATGGCTTGTCTTGGAGGGTCCAGACCCCCTCCCTTTTCTTACGAAATCTGGAGTACGGGGGGTGGATATCATGGCTGGGGCCATGATATCTCCCCAGGTCTCATGGTGCCTCTTCCTATTTCAATGCATTCCCTGGCTCCCACTGATCTGCGCACATGCCTCGGGCCACGATTTGCACAACCCCCTCGTGGACACCTACCTCTTGGACGCCCCCGACTGGAGGTAGCAGCGCTTCCCGCTCCGAGGCCCCAGCCGGAGAGCCGCTCTTCTCCAGGGATCGGCTGCGAGCGAGGGAGGGAGATGAGAACGAGAAGGGCTTTTCAGAAGGCGGCGGGACTTCTCAGAAGCCCTCGCCTACTGCTGGTTTAGAAAACTTCTCAGAAGACCGGGGGACTTCTGAGCCTTCCGAGAGGGCCCGCCCCCTCTTTTTCCCTCCCGGGATCGCTGCCGAAGGGAGCTGCGCGAGATCGCGAAGATGACCGCGCACCGCGCGCCGCGCAGAACGAAGTGCGAAGCTTGGCGGTCAAGTTGCTCCTGCACCGATACCGCTACTCATGGACCACTCCCTGGGTGCGTTCTGACCAGAATTTCGAGGCGAATCCAGCGGTGGTGAGGAGGGCTGCCCAGGAGGCCCAAACCGGGGACAGCGTGCGAGGGGGCAGAGGTACGGGTACCTGACCGTGGCCCCTCCCTTTCCGCCCAGCCCGCCGCCTCTGTGGCCCTCTTGGCGCCCAGGTCCTCCCCCTCTTCCCCCTCCTCCTCCTCCTCCTCCTCCTCCTCCTCCTCCTCCTCCTCCTCCTCCTCCTCCTCCTCTCCTCCTCCTCCTCCGCCTCCTCCTCCTCCTCCTCTCGGGCTGTTTAGTCCAATCCGCGCTGGCACCGATTGTTTGTCGCAGCGAATCACGACAGGAACCATGAGTGTCCTTGCCAGCCCACGCGTCCTTCAGGATGCATGGCCTTCTTGCTTGCTTGCTTGCTTGCTTGCTTGCTTGCTTGCTTGCTTGCTTGCTTGCTTGCTTGGGCCGTCTTGGGGCCCTCTTGGCGCCCTCTTGGGGGTCTCCGAGGGGCCGCCTCACGGCGACCTGGGAGCCCCTTGGGGGGTCGTCGCGGGCGGCCGGAGGCCGGTCCATGCGACGGCGCCCAGGACTTTCAGCAGCACAGAAGGAGCATCCTCCTTGGGAATGACACGAGGAGGAGGAGGAGGAGGAGGAGGAGGAGGAGGAGGAGGAGGAGGAGGAGGAGGCGGAGGAG
>CAUYUJ010007478.1:42500-46529 GCA_963575745.1 Prorocentrum cordatum | reverse complement strand
CCTCCTCCTCCTCCTCCTCCTCCTCCTCCTCCTCCTCCTCCTCCTCCTCCCCCTCCTCCTGGGACCTCATCTGGGAGCTCTGGAGAGGCTCCGCCCTTCCCGTGCGCCTATGCCAGGCGAGAGGAACCACACCTTGGGCAGCGCCGCGCGCACCACCCCGAGCGCCTCCACGTCCGTCGCGCCGACGACCTGGCGGGGGTGTCGGTCTGCAGAAGCTCGTAAGGTGAGATAGGAACAGGGAAGATCGGAGGAGGCGGAGGAGGAGGACGAGAAGGAAGAGGAGGACGAGGACCGGACAAGGACGAGGACGAGGAGGAGAAGTAAGAGGAGGAGGAGGAGGAGGACGAGGAGGAAGATCGGGGGCGTCCAAGAGGGGGGCGTCCAAGAAGGGGGGGGGGCGGGGGGGCAAATCATGGCCGGCGGCATGTGCGCGTCCCAGGGTGGGGCCGGGGACGGAATGGAAAGGAGAGGAGGCGCCAGGAGATCTGGGGAGATATCATGGCCGCCGCCATGATATCCACCCCCCAGTCATTACCCCCCTCTTGGCCGCCCCCGAGAAGAGCAGTAAAGAGGAGGGAGAATAAGGACAAGGAGGAGAGAGGACGAGGGAACGGGGCAGGAGAGGGACGGGGAGCCGGGACGAAGGCCAAGGAGGGTATGGAGGAAAGAAATGCCACTCCGACGACCATGTGGCCTTGCTGCACCGTGCGTCAAGCTGTCAGCAAGCGCTTGTTCATATAGATCGCTAGGGATTGGCGTTTCCGAGGGTGGTTGCCAGATGACCCCAGTGCAAAGGCTTCATGGAAATCGATCGAAGCGATGGAATGGTCCGCAACCAATCGTCGAAACACCCGCCCATTGAATCTGCACGCCTCGAATTGTCCGCGCACGCTCAAAATGGTGGACAGGACGCAAGCCCAATGGAAGCGACCATAACAGCCTCTGTGGGGAGGGCAAACGCACCTGTATATCTGATCCGTATATACACCCACTCTGCCCTTGACAGCCGACAGGTGTGACATCCAGGAACTTCTAAATTAAAAAATATACCATATCCGAGTTTCCATGTTAACATGGTTGTTGTGCCGCGACGTTGCAACATGCGTAACAGGAATGGGGAAGGGCGCACATAGCCATTGCAAGGGCGAAGTGTAGCTCTCTTACGTTGCATCTTCGAAAAACCTTCTCTGTCCCATCGCGCCCGCTATCCGTGCCGAATCCGCGTCAAATCTATAACGAACAAATTGAAAGTGCGTCGAATCCACGTCGAATCCACGTCGGAGCAGTGTCGATTCCACGTCAGACCCGCGCCTGGTGCCAAAACAACGCAGCTAGCAGGAAGGGCAGAGATGGCCCCCCGAAGGTGCAACGTAAGCTCTCGCCTCCGCGCCGAGCATGTGTCCTGAGAGTTGCGTTCTCGCTTGGGCGCGGCGCAGATGCTTCACCCGCCAATTCGTCGGCAGCGGGGTCGCGCACGCGCGGGCAAAGTGCCGATCTCGCCCAGACGCCGCCCACATGTTTCACCGGCACGACGCGCTGCCGCTCCTCGCCCAGCCGTCGGAAGCGCAAGCGAGACCGCGCGCGAGCGGGCAGTGTCGCCCTCGCCGAGAGGCCGCGCAGAGCTCGTCTGAGATTGGTGCTCCCGCTTTGGCGCGGAGCAGATGTGGCCTTCGCCCGTCGTCCTGCTGAAGTTGGCCGCGGGCAAGTGGGAGTTCAGCCCCTGACCGTGCGCAGTCCATGCTGTCCCTTCACCCGGTCGCCGAAGCGGGGCCGCGCGGGCGTGCGAGCGCCTTGTGTAAAGGGGCCCCAGAACACACAAATAAATACACACAAATAAAAAGATTCCCCATATTTTCCTATATTTTCTTGGTTTTTTTCTTCCCCCCCTTTCCCATACTTTCGCATATTTTCCTGGGGATCGACTATTAATTGTGTCTGTGTGTTTTTTCCCCTCCTGATTGTGGGCGCACGAGCGCGCGATCGCCGATGTCCAGCTGTGCCAGCAGTCATGATCAAGTCACGTGAGGGAGGCTGGGAGAGGGCGGGGCCCTTTGGCTCATTCGAGCTAGCTTCACCCATACCATACTCATACGCCCCCTCCCCCGCTCCTAGCAGGCGGGAGACGGGGATGGCTGCAGGGGTGCGTTCGTTGCTGCTCGTACCTGTCTGCCCCTGACACGGAATAAGCCGCCGAAACTTGAGCGGGCCGATGCGTTCTCGTAACTCGAAATTCGAGGCCCAGACATACATAGATGACTGACGCTTGACGCGACCGAAGATTGAAAAAGAGTGCGCTTCTGCCTTCCCGCTCCTGGGCGCCATGCCGGCCAGCGACTCGAGCCAGGTCGAGCCGCGGCGTTGCGGCAACCACCAGATGACGGGCAGAAACGCTCAGCCGGGCGCAGGGTCGGATCGGTAAAACATACAACCGAAACGCTGATTTGGCGATCGTCCCAGTCGGTCGGTTGAACATCGCGCCCGATTCCCACGAGCACGAAGCAAACTGCTTCAACAGCCTGGCAGGGGTAATTGTACTCTGGCCTGCAGCCGCATCGCCCCGAGAAGAAATTGCCTCGACCTCCTCGGCAACGTGAACAAGCTCTTCTCGAGACGCATTTGTTGAATGGGGTCCAGATCAACCCGTCTCTCTGTTATGGGCCGGTTCCAAATGCGGCATGAGACAGGGGGGAGCGGAGAGGAGGGGAGAGGAACCAGATCAAGGCGAAGACGAAGAGGTTGGGTGGGGAGGAGGAAGCGAGCGATGACGAGGAGAGGGGGAGGGGGAGGGGGTAAGGGGAGGGGGAGGGAGGGGGAGAGGGAGGAGGAAGGAGGAGGAGGAGGAGGAGGAGGGAGGGAGGAGGAGGAGGTGAGGAGGGGAGGAGGAGGAGGAGGGAGGAGGAGGAGGAGGAGGAGGAGGAGGAGGAGGACGAGGAGGAGGAGGAGAGGAGGACCATTGCAAACCCAAGACCCATCTGCGATGCTGCAATAACCCTCCCTTCAAGTTCCCTCTTCACAGATCCCGACAAACATTCATTTGCACTGTGGGAAAGGCCCCGTTGGAAGACAACCCTCTGAAAATTCCTGAACCGTGCCAGAACTCCATTCCTGAGACTTTAACGCCGCGGATCAACACTACTGGTGCGTCTTGGCGACCGAGAATCGTGAAAGAACACCACTCCTGGGACTTCAACACAGCGAATCAACGTAACTGCTGCGCCCTGGCAATCCTACATCTTGCCGAGACACCACTTCTGAGACGCCAACCATCAGAACCCTTGAAACTGCTGCTGTACACTTGTAAGACAGATGCGCGCGCCGCTAAGGCGAGAGCCACCTTTTGAACAGGAGCCGCCCTCCATCAGCGAAACTCTTGCCAACTTTCAAACCGAATTGCGCGGCGCCAGGGCGGGAGCCGCAGATGGAAAACAACCCGCCCTCCATCCGCGAAGCTTTGCAAACGTTTGATACGAATGCGCGCAGCACGAAGGCGAGAACCACATTTTGAAAACCACCCGCCGTCCATCCGCGAAACTGCTGCAAATGCTAAGCTTGAATGGGGCGCACAAAGACATACTCGTACTATGTGTTCTCCTTGGAGGCGTGCGTCCGACCCGAACATATAGAATACCCATCTTGTAGTGTACCGTTTCCCGAGCGGTGTGGCCAAGAAGCGCCCGCCACGACGCATACACTATAAGATTTCTTGGTGCGCGCGTCGCCCCTGAGGGGGCGACGCACACATAGTCTTAGGATGCTGGGGCGACGCCGATTGAAGATCATGAATGGTGAGGAGCAGGCCTCAGGCGAGACGCCCCGGCCGGCCCTTCCGACGCGCTTCGGGGTGCGACAGGGATGGACGGACGGACGGACGGACGCCGGCGCATGGCTCCGCGAGGGAGCCGCTGGGGGGGGGGCCTCAGCCCACTCACTTCTTGATGCATTCTTCCTTCAACATCTCCCAAATTGGTGATTGTGCCACTTGTACCCAACTGTCGTTCCCAGTAGCTCTCTGTACATTTTTTTTGTCGT